>JAODKE010000092.1:948897-986301 GCA_026779605.1 Mormyrus hasselquistii
CCCCCTCCCCCCCCGCTGTGCGGGGCCCCCCCCCCCCCCCCCCCCTCCAATCCAGTGGATTACATCCATTGCTTCCCATATTCGATTCTCCTAACGTTTCCTTTGACTATTGGGTGTTTGGGTGTGATGAAGATGAGAAGTGAAGGTCATCCGGGGTGGCGGATTGGCCGCTGGACGGGGTGCCCGAGCCGAGATGTCATGGATTTCGCAAAGATGGTTTCTTAAATGTAAGATATCATCTTTATAAATGTCCAGTCAATCCGATACACACCAGTGCCTAATACTGCCTTTTAACTGTGGTAGTCTAAGTGTAATTTCAGTAAGTATAATTCTAATATGTCAGTGAATTTCTCTGCTGACAGCTTGTTCCACGTTAAAAACCGTCTCAAAATCTTAAATGCTATCGAATTACTTTGCTCTCACCCCCTTGCAGTATGATCAATGATCAGCACTTTTAATGGTTTTATTTGTGAGCTTAAAGCTTTTTATCTGGGACCATGTTGTTCTTCGACATCAATGTGCTTTGAGACTATCTACACGTTCTTTTGTTTTTTTTTTTTTTTTCCTCCTTTTTCTCATTTGATTACACAGTTTCTCTGTTTTTTCATGTACAATTAACAAGCCTGTGTAAAATTATTCGTTCAGGAATTAACAAGAATAACTCAACTTTTTATCTCATCAGATTTATGCTAATGATGTCTCCCCCCTTTATCTTTTTATAATAAAGGATTAGCTCAAGACTGTCTTTCCTGCAACTCGGGGACCAATTTACCCAGGATCCTGGAGAAGCATGCCCTGGTGGTTAATTATCATTAATTAACATAGTTTGCATCTTTTCTTTCTTGAATACCCCTGGGCTAGCTATTGTCAATATTTGTCCCACATAAAATTGGGCTTTGGACTTGCTGTCCTCAAGCGTGGGTCTGCTAATGACATTAATAAATTGGGGCATGGCTTTGAAGGGGCAGCAGATTGGGGGGGGACGGGGGTGCTGGTCATTGTGTGGGGGAGCTGGGGGCCATTCCCTCGTTTTTTAAAAAAAAGGCCGCGTTTCTCGCCCTCTCGACATCCAACCGGTGTCGACACTATTTATGTGACATATTCAAATGCATGCGCCCCCCTTGGGTTTAATTAACCTGGTCCTTCCCCTCTTCACAGTGCAGATGTTAGGGGTACCGAACGAACACTTCAGATTCGTTGTGATAGCAAATATAATTCCACATGCTCTATAGGAATGGAGAATGAGACCACCCCCCCCCCTTCCCCTTCCACTTTCCACCACAACTATCTCATTAAAAAGGTCTCCTTTGGGAATCACTTTGATCCGGAGATCCCAACGCGAGGTTCCTGCCTGGTCTTTATTCTTTAAGGCGCCATGATCACGGTGTCCTCGTCCTTTTTTTTTCATCCGTCTCCCGGATTCAAGCGCTGCTGCTGGCTTCTTGAGATGTGAGGTCAAGAGTTGAGGCCCTCGGCGATCAATTGGAGCTACGTGCGTCTCTGGGGAATCGGGGAGGATTCAAAAGGAAGCTGGGAGTCGGATGTGGCTGTACGCGCCCGGATGTTTTTGTTTGTTTGACAGCGTGACCGGGAAGAAGCTCTGGGACCGTGAGATCGCCAGCGTTCCTTCATGAACGCCTCTGGCGAAATTCAGCCCTCGTCTGTTTCACGGTGTTTGGATAAGTCGTCTCCTTTCTATCGGAAAGTGCCGGAAACCCACAAAGCCTGGCAGAAGCCCAGGCCCGTGTTGCACTGGCGTTCTGTGGTTTTCCCTCCTCGGTGGTCAGAACGTGGAGGGTCGAGCTGAGATGACCCGCGATTCTCAGTCCGACACTCATTACCGCCAGAGTGCTAACGGCCTCTAGTTCAGAGCCACGTCAAGCTCTCCCCAAGTCCTCAGGACGCCATAATGAGCAGGGAGCATCACGTGCTGCTTCTCCCGTAGCTGCCGTTCTCGCGTGACCCTCATTTAGCTCGGACCCGGCGGCCTGACGACGGCACCTGATGAAACCTGTTTACGTGCTGCGTCGTGCTGCAAAGTCTGGATGATTCATGGCGAGATCAGGGAGGGGAATTGGGGCGCCGTACCCACACTCCGCTGCAGGGCCCGGCGTCGGGTGGCGCGCTGCAACGGTGACCCCTGGCGCTCATTACCCCGTCTAGGCTCGAGCGTTCAGAGAGCTGGTCTGCGGCTCCCCGAGGGCAACCGTCCTAAGGTGATCCTGCTGAAATATTCATCCGACCAAAGGCCCCAGGGTCTTCAGGGGGCTTTCTTACTGCTGACAGGAGTCAGCAGGGTGGTGCTGGGATTGCAAGGGTGGAGGATGGATGGATGGATGAATGGATGGGGCCTTTGTGTGCTTGAAAATGGCATTTCATCATCTCTCTCTCTCTGCACACTTGCCATCATGCCCTCCAGGTAAAACGGTGTAGTTCTGGAGGAGTTTATGAGGAATGCATGACTGCGTTGAATACGCAAAATTTTGATTTATGCTGCAGGTTGAGAGTTCAGACTTCAGATAATCCAGCAGATAAATCCCCAGGCTGTTTTGCACCTGTTGTCTTCAGTTCAATATTAAATAGGTTAGTCACCGTGTTGTTTTTACTTTTACATTCACGGGATCTTGTGCCACAAGATGGCGCTGTGCATTACAATTTGATTTGATTCTTCCCTACGGTAATGGATTGTGGCTTTCAAACTTTACGCAGCCTAAACAAAACTTATATATATATATATGTTATAGTGCCGAAATGAGGATCCAGAATGAATATAATTTAAAATCCTCCGTTCAGTATTAAATCAGATGTTAACAAATTGGCATTTATCCTCTAACATAACGACTCAGAACATTAAACAAATCAACAGGAATAAGGGGTTCAGATTCCAATGCGTTTCCTGCTCTTACCGCAAGATGGGGCAATACACAGAGCTTTAATTTGTTCAGGAATTCAATTTGCAAGACTGATGTAGGCCTATTTATTAACATGCAAATTCTATGTTTAAATAACGTGTATTCCCTACATTCCATGTCTGCTATAAAAATATGCAATGTTTTATTAGTAATAAAAACGAATGTTATGTGGCTCTAGTAGAGATTAGGTCTTTAGAGACGCTTCTACTCATTGCTGTAATTCTGACTCCATTATTTTATACCTCCGATTTTTTGTGCATTTAAAAATTGTTTAGATCAGTTTCATGTAGATCGTCTTTTCTACGCTGTCGAAATTTTCTTGCGTAGTATGTGTTTACCAATGTGCATTTTTTCCCAGTAGGGGGCAGCATTTGTTCAGAAATTGCAGAGGCTCCAGTTCGATGAAAGTTATGTTTTTGAGTAAGTTTTTGAGGCAGTTGTAGTCATCTAAACTTGAAACTTTAGGCCTATTGTAAAGTAACCGCTGTATTGATAGAAAGCAATAGGTTTAATATTATCCCTTCACAAGTAAAACAATGCCTAGTAATTGTTTCAGGTTTCAAAGCAATGAAATCAGTGTAGATTTTTATTTTTGAAAATTGCACGCCGAACTTATCTGGTATATTTTCAGATTTTTCTGCCGATTTTGAGAAAAGTGACAACGGATGAATGCAAAACCGAATACAAAGCCTAACATTTGCGTATTGCACGAATTAAATGAGATTTTACCATGACTAGTGTCTTCGGCAAGAAAATTAGCGAGAAGAATCTAAACGAAGCTTTGGGAAAGTAAAGGCCAGTATGGCTTCAAAAATTGCAGCCAAATTATGCATGTGCTGAAAAAAGGACAGCCAGGAGATAAAAACAGCAACAGAGAATGATAAACAGCGCTTCCAGTGTGAGCTGGAAGTAGAACATGGACAGCGACCTGCCTGGTCGCTGTCCATGGTACTGAAACTCAGTATATTAGGCTATGTAAACCCAGCTTTACGGGTGATATTCGGGGTTGAGATTTTAGTAATAGTCTGTATTAAATTAATATACTATCCAATCATTTACCGTCCGTTGTCCAATTTAAGAATGTTGTTTTACTTCCGATTCATTAATTATTATTGCATTTCTCGATTGAAGATTTTATATTTAATACGCTTACGTCTAAATGACGTTGATGCGGCTGATTTATACAAATGCCGGAGTCCAGATTACCGTCAGCCGCCGTATTACGCATACGTTTGACTCTCGTACACGATGTCCTCATTTCCCTAGATTCAACGCAGAAATCCTGAAATGCTAAATAAAGACATTCTACTAATATCCCCCGCGTTTAAAGCATACCGGCGCGAATTAAGCACGCCCCGAGCCCAGCGGTCGCTGCTTCTCCTTTAAGAGGCTGGACCCGGAGGGGGGGTGGTTAGGTCCACGTCATCGGCGTGCAAAGGCTGCCGGTGACATTCAGTAACCCGGTCACAGAAGCAGGCAGCGCCGTGCATGGAGATCCCCGCAAGCTGAAACGCATCGCCAAGGCTTCACTGCATCCGCGGGGACGACACGAAACACGGCGCACATCCCTGTCTCAGCACCATGTCTGTAGCCGGGCTGAAGAAGCAGTTCCACAAAGCCACTCAGGTATGTGTGCGCTATGGGGCTTATATATGCGTGTGAAACGTGCGGGGAATACAGGCAATCAGTTTCGGATGACATCGTTCGCTGGTTTGTTATTAACTGGAAAATTCGGGCAGCGGCCATTTAAATCGAATATTTTAACGACGACCTTATTAATCGGTTATTTGCAATATCTTTTATTATTATATATGTCGCCGTTCCATGTCTCGGCGAATGATGCAATGCATATTTTAACGTTTTATTCTCCTGGCATGTTAGATCTCTATGTTGTTATTGGTAGTAGTATTATAACGTTGAATTAAACTGCGGGATTATAAATGAGGATGCGTCACGATCGACATAATTGTTGGAATGAAAATATCACAAGAAACGAAGCTTTCTACCCTTCAGATGACATTCAGTAACTGAAAAAGTAATGAAATACTATAACATGGGCAGGCACAGAAAACGTGTAAAATTATGAAGGCACTTCCTATGAACTGATTCCATTCGGTATAAAGAGCTGTTTTTAACGTGAGCAGAAGGGCAAGTTATGTGCTATTTGCGTCTGTCGCAACGGAAAGTCCCACTTCTGCGGTTTGCGGTTGTTGCTTTTTATTCTGCTATGCGGGTTTTTTTAGATATGCTAACTGCTCTCAAATTGGACAGATCCGTTTTGTTGTTATACATCTATGCTGCTGTGTATGTGTTGTGGTATTTGTTTTTCTCCTTGGAGGAGCAGGCTTATTTGGGACACTGTGTCCATATTATCAAACAGCCTACTATAGTGTGAGGTCATAAAGTAGGCTGATAATCGATATATAAAATATCCAATATGTTTTCGTCATTTTGAATTTGTTAAATGGAAATCGGGACAAATTACAGCAGACATCAATAGGAAGCTATTGTATGGTAGTCTATTTATTTATTGCATGGTGTTAAATAATTAAATAGACACAAATCAGACGTCACACTGCCAAACGTGACGTAGAGCCAGGGCGAATTACAAGTCCCAAGCATACATGTGAACAAGGACACGGCGACTTGAAATTCGAACCGGGCAGTATTCATTTAAGGCAAGTCAGCCTGGTTTTCGCCCTGCGTCCGTCCTGTCCGCCGGAATGCGCTGTCAATTCGCTGCTGAATCCCGGGGATCGGTGATTCTTCATCGTTTTTTTCCAGGCGAAGTCAGAGAGATGCATGCCCAGAGGGGCGCACGTGCTGTCACGACGGCGGCAGCGGGTTGCACCGTCGCAATTGATACGGAGGGTGATATTTAAAACGGGCCGCCGCCGTTGCGTGCACCGGTGGCGCCTCCGGAGTGCATCGACGCTGGGTGTTGGACATGACGATAACGGCCTGCAAGAGACCCTCCCCCCCTACACACACGTTTCTCTCGGCCGTCACCCCAGTCATTTAATCGAAAACCGTATACACCGTGCCTTCCCGAAGACCTGGGTGGAGTTCTGGTCCTTGTTTGTCTGTAGGCCCGCTACTCCTTGGTGACAGAAGGGTTCACGCTGTCCCTGAAGCTGTTAATCCTACACAAATCTCAGCTGTCTAGCAGGACACTGTAATCTGCTAACAGTCTAGGGTTGCGTTGAACAGTGGAGATAATGGGTGGGTATGTGTGTGTTGGGGTGAAGCTTAAATTTAAGGACAATTTTTTATTTTTCTAATGGGTGTTGATTTTGAAGGACTAAATCTTGGCTCGTGTGATCTTTCTGTACAGAAACACCCAGTTGATTTTCCTCTAAAGCTCTATTTTGACTGGTGTAGATGTTTCTTCCTTCGAGGTTCCTTATCTTGATAGTGACCGACCCTCAGAATGGGCATCAGGATGATATGCTGACTGGAATGCATCCCAGAATACACTGCTGGTTTTAAAGTGGAAACAATAAGACTCTCCAGACCTCACCGGTTAGTCATCTGGCTTGACAGCAGCGAGTTTTCCCACTTTGAGCTTATCTGTATTTCTCACCGAAACGTTTATGAATCGTGTGTGTAGCGCATGTTGTGTTACTGGGAAAGAGATATCCTCAGTGTTCTGCCAAGCTGGGCCATAAAATCCGGTCGACCGTATCACAGCAGTATGGTGGACCCTCCCCAGTCCAGACCTGTCGTGATAGAGGAGCGATTTCAGACAGGCGGAAGCTAATAAATCGCTGTTATTGCAAAACGCACCTCGCGGGAAGGGGCACTCTGCAATCCGAAGGTCGGCCGGGAATCGACGCACGACGCAAACTGGGAAGCGACTGTATTGCCTCCCAGTCCAGCCAGAGTATCTGATGGTGACCTTTGGTCTGTGTTTGCGTAGCACCGGTCTCGGTATCTAAGGTGTCCGAGGCTGAGAATTCCTCTCTCTGTTTACTTGCGAGCTGTGTGGATGTCGCACTGATGCCATGGAAACTCTGGAAGCTCTTTGCGCACCGAGTGTCCCTGGATAAAGTATCTCAGCAGGTGAAGCTCTGAGCCTGACGTGGTGCTCATGTTTTTAACATAACAACTCACGTTTACTGCACCATCACTGGAGCAGTTCATATACCACAGTGATAATGGTACAGTCCAAGTCGCCTCCCGCTTGGTAGGTTGGTACGCTCCAAAGAAGCCGTCATCCTTTTTCATTTTTTATTTATGGTTTCAAAACAAAGCAGGTAATGGAATTAGGAAAATGCGTTTTCATCAGATTTTGCAGGGCTGTGAGGATTGTGAGACAGAAACTGCTCCACAGTGTACTAATTTAATTGAAGTGAAGCAAATTGTATTGTCATAAAGCTATGGGTGCAAATTTGATAACATAGTGATGCGTTAAATGATTGAAAGGTGACTGACTGATTATAAATGAATGTTGAATGAATATTTATTCTGAATGATTACATGATTAAAGGGAATTAGCAAGAATGTGAAAATACAGACCTATGTCTCTCCCTGATCTGAAGTGCAATCATGAAATAGCTTTCTTTACAAGGGGTTTCATCTTTCGATCTGTGTGCTGTACACAAATATATTCTCCTATGATAATGCTGTCAGGGACAAGACGTGTAATGTCCTTTATCTCTGCTAGGCCAAAGATTACGGCTGAGTGATGCGGTTTTCATCTCAGAGGATTTTCTTTTTCGGCTGTACGTCCTAAGATAAAGTGTTTTTCGTGCAGTGCGGTCCAAGAGGCATCAAACAGGATTTTGTGGCGTTAAGAATGTGAAGCATACGCTGAACCCGTCCCCGGAAATCCCACACGGGTTCTCCCAAGGTGAGCCCGTGACGGTTGGAGATTTTGGTCTCCTGTTCACCTAGCAGGTGTTCATATCAGATTCCAGAACCGAATCGGCAGCCTCTGAGTGGAGTTGAGAGGTGCTCTCTCCTCTTGTGGATTTTGCCGTGTAATTCTGCATGGGGGGGTTCGCTCTCAGGACCAAGACAAAGAGCTTCTCAACCAGTAGAGAGGCATTTACAGACCTGAAAACTGGACATTACTTTGCCCAGGTGGCTGAACCAGTGGATGGTTTCTTTGTGAGTTTTGAGGTCCAAGGGTTCGTCAGAGCAGAGCGTACAAACTTGGATATTCTTCTCCATTCCTGCCCCCAGGATGCTGTCTCCCGCTCCGCTGTGCTTGTTACTCCTGATGTGTCAGTGTTTGAAGGCGAAATGGAGCGACATCTATTGTCATGACCTGGGAGACACTTTCATAAACCATCGTCAGACACACAGTCTGCCTCAGCGAGCACGGCTCCATCTGGCCGCTCTCCGAGTTCAGCACATCGCCACAGGTTCAAGTAAAATCTGCTGTATTTGCATATTTCATTTATGGTGTCATTTTCTGCGGGACTGTTGTGGAAAGGCAGAAGTGCTGCTTTTGACTCTCGGGGAAATTTATAGCAGAACTGTCATGTGTCCAACTCACACATAGCCGCTGATGCCCAACATCAATTTGCTGCTCCTCACATAATCATGGAAGTTTACAGGTCCTGTCAGTTCTTGATTGGTTGGCCGGCTGCTAACTTCTTCCCGATTGGTTGGCAGGCTGCTAATTGCTTCCCGATTGGTTGGCAGGCTGCTAATTGCTTCCCGATTGGTTGGCAGGCTGCAAACTTCTTCCTGATTGGTTGGCAGGCTGCTAATTGCTTCCTGATTGGTTGGCAGGCTGCTAACTGCTTCCTGAATAGTTGACTTCTTGTATATAGCTTCTCTGACTATATCAGAATCCACAGCAAATGAAAGTATTGGATGGATGTGCTTTTATGGTTTGGGGAACCTTAATTCTACTGATTCATTTTCTCTCTCTCAGCTTTTTTTTCTGCTTTTGCCATCATCTGTCACACTGTCTCCATCGGCCGGCATAAGGAGCGATGAATATGGACACGTAATATAGATGCACCTCTCAAGAACCCTCCAACACACATTGTGGTCTGGACTGAACGGTAATGAGGGGGGTGGCCCTATGCCCGATCCCCACAGTCTTCTGCCCCAATTCTCCCAGGAGCCATGGTTGATTTTTTTTTTTTTTCCCAAGACAAAGCTGCAGAATACCGATTCGCTTCCCACTTGCGGGCGGTCTGTTTTAACGCCCATCGTGAGCCAAAAAGCACCTCCTCAGGGACTCTTTAGTTGCCTGGAAGAGGATTTCCACAAGCCCATAATCTTAATTAGAATTAGCACTCAGTCTTCAAATACTTCCTGCTAAGTGAATATCGGCTCTTTCAGTGGGTACGTAACATAGTAGTATTAAATAGTGACATAGATGTTGTGTAGATACCATATACTAGATCTTTCGGACTTAAGAACACACAACTAGGTTACTATTCATCTTAGAGGCTCAAAGATTTCTACTTACCAGTATCCCTGTCATTAAATAGGAAATATGTAAAATAAATGTATGGGAAGTATCACCTTTTTAGCAAATTAATTGCATTATGGCTTCCCGCACTCGGGGGATGCAGTCAGGCTTTTAGATTCGCAGCTCGTGGCAGCATTACGGTGCAATTCGATTATTCCGCACTGTTTGGGCGCGTGTGGCAGCCTCAGGGTGGATTCCTGAAAGCTGCGACGCTGCATGCAGGTAACGGTGCTGCAGCCCCGAGGGTACGCCGCATAGGGGCAGGCCGATCGCATTATGGGCTGGCAGACAGGCTCCCGTGTCCCTGCACAGGCCTCTGCGAAGGAGAACAAGGGTAACAAGTTGATTTATTTGACGCATTTAAGCAAAACCTGAAATGCATGACTGTCGCGTAACAACCTGCGCTGTCCTAGAGATTTTTAGTATGTAAAATTCACAAATACGATGGACATTTAAGCTTGGGGGAAAAGCCCTAAGGGTTGGGTGTAGGATGATTTGAGAGTTCAGCCTGTGGTTATTGTTTACAGTAAACATCAGCTGAGGGTTGGTTCGCCCTGCCATACCGCTGCTGACAGTGGGTGGAAACTTCTAGAAAACCTGTGGTGGAGTGACAATGGGTCACTGCTATGGGTGGCTGCCCTTCGCGGACAACTTACTCTATGAAAAAGAGCAAGTTGAGGGAGGCGTAAAGACAATTTCCCCACGGGGCTCAATAAAGTATCAATTATTATTATTATTATTATTATTTATTATTATCTAATACTATAATTATTATTACATGCAGATCTGGTGAAAAGCGTCTGGTGTCCCTGCTGGTACTGAAGCCTGCCATGTTTCCCTGGGCATTTGTGGGGGAGCTTGCAGCTTCAAATCCACCAGATTCACGTTTTCCACCATGTGTCCAAGCCAAGCTTTTGAGAACGGGGCAAAGATTAAATATAAGCAGGACGTGTGAGCTAATCAGCTGGCTTCCAGACACCCGACTCGCTGTCAGGAACGGCGACGGTAACGGACACCGTAGACCAGACGCCGTGTGTCGGCGTGGCCACACACTCGACCTTGACCGAGTGTATCATCATCACGCCAGCTGGTCATCTGATTACCCGGACTGACCATCCGGGGTGGGGGGTCTCGCCAAGGAGGCCGCTGTGATTATCGCATCACAGCAACACTTCAACCAAGTATTTTAAAAACAGGGAGCATTCATCACTGTATCTTTGATTCTGATTAATGGCCGATACCTACTTCACTACCAGTCTTAATAAAGCACCCTATTACTTCGCGTTACACTTACTGATAATATCACCAATTTATACAGATTTATTTCTCACTTGAGGAGGAGGGTCACCGGGGACTGACCCAGCAACCTTCTGGCCTGTTGAACAAAACGTGGTGTTCTCTCTGTTCGGGGCTGATGTCGCTCCCTTTTCATTGGACGGGAGCTTAGTGAAGATTAAGTTATTCTTAATAACAGGTGCTGCTCGGCCAATAGCACGCTGTCGGGGCAGGAGGAAGATGCCCATATATGGCATAGACCAAGACAGAAACAAAGGATATGCGGTCACACAGACAGTACCCTCTGGGCTTTTTACTCTGCATTTTTGTTACCATGGCACTATCGGGAATTCCCATAAATTCTTCAGGTCAGCCCAGGGTTCCTCGAAGGCTGTTTGTCACATGAACCAAGTCTACCCGGATACAATGTTTTAATTTTAAACCTTGAGCAGTGTGTTAAAGGGTTGTTGACACTGTGTATAAATAAACATCCCCCCCACCATCACGGAGATCGTTCTGCGGAGCCGCATTACGATTCTGCTCTCCTCTGATGGCACGCTCCCCAACGAGCTCAGAATCGACGGCCCTTTTAATTGGACGGCAGGTCTTGCCGCGGAGAGTTCCGGACATTTACGAGCACCCCCCTGTTGTCGTCGCGTTGCCGGACGCCTCTCTGCTCCTAGTGGTCGGTGCGTGAACTGTGCTTCTTGAGTCCAGCGCTCCTGGACCAGAGGAGAGGCTGAAAGAAACAGCGTCTGGCTCCCGTTCGGATGCTGACATATGGGGTGAGAGTGTAACGTCTACATGAGGAGGCAGCGGATTTCTGCCGGATTGCAGTTTGGGTTTGCTGTTTACAGGTGCTCCTTGACTCAGGATGGGGCTCATGTTCCCATGAAAATAAGTGGAAAATATCAATGGAAATATGACTATAATAAATAGTAAATAAATACTGGTCATTGATTAGGTAAATAAACAATTACTACAACTTACTAAATACCAGTAACTGAAAAGCAAATGAAGGAATAGAAGTTGATCTAGGTAAACAGGAAAAAGAAAAAACTGTGCGCAGTGCTTTGTTACACGTAGCCTGAGATGTTTATGCTTGTGATGGCTACAGAGACTGGACGCGTGGCTGGCTGGGTGGGTGCGCCCAGCGACCAGCGTCAGCAGGAAGTTCCGGATGGTATATGGACGAGATCATAATTCAAAGTCTAATGACTACTCAATGTGCATCGGTGTCGCACCACTGTAAAGCGAGGAGCTTCTCTATACTGATTTTATTTAATACAAGTTGATCAAACTGTGGTAAACAGTATTAAAACTTTGTTAGGGGTTACCGTTGGTGCGGTGTGTGGTTCAGTGGGGTAGCATGTTGTGCCTGTGATCGGATGGTCGCTGGTTCAAATCCCAGTATTAGCAGAGTGATTTTAGCTGAGCGAGACCCTTAACCCCCTACTTGGTTCAAGGCCTGTCCGACTGCGCTTTCTTAAATTGACATTACTTTGAATCACGGCATCTGCTTAATAAATAAAATGTAATAGTAAACGTAAACCAGTTGAGGGTGGTTAGAAAACAGTCAAGCTTCAAACAAACAGGAGATGTATTATTTGCCCCCCAGGAGCACAGAAAGACTGCCTTCAGATTCCCCTAAATGCAATGGAGTCTTTGGCTGTCCGGACCCCCACCCACACACCCCCGACAAATGAGGGCTAGCGGCTGTTAAGAAAAGACATTAATGATACTGTAGAGGGAGAATCGTTTGCCAGGGGCTTTGGCGGAAAATCAAGTCCCCTGTCAAGGACTGCAGTTCACTGGAAAATGCCCAGCATCCGGGGGAAAGTGAAGACGGGAATGGGAGGGAGCTGTCCGTCACGTTCCCGTCACAGCAGGTACTGTGAGGCGGTTGCCGTGACACCCGTGTAGATGGTGTGGGTACTGTGTACGGCTCTCCTTCGCAAACGGGCTGGTTAGTATGAGCTGCAGAGTTCTTCCACGCTATAGTGATTCAGCCAGTTCTCTATCCGAGCTCCACCGCACTGGGTGGTTACTGAGAGCCAGTCAGGGGTAGGGGGGGGAGGATTTCCGCGGTGTGTAGAGCGAGCCTTCACTGGCTCCCCCAGGTGACTTCGTTTTATATGCAGATAAGCGTCACCTCCCCCCCCCAGGGAAGGACATGAGAAAGGTCAGGCATTCAGGCAGGACGGCTCACGGGTCCTCGGCCCTCGCTGAGCGACATGCTGCTCTCCTGGATGAGTGTCACTCGCCCGTGTGAACATGCCCTGTCGAACACATAGTATCCCTGCCAGGAATACCAATGGCATGGTACGGCGTAGGCAATCTGCTGCTTCTGCCTGCCGCACTTTGTAGTCAGAGCAGGTCTGAGATCAGCTTCACACCGAACAGAGTAAGATTTCAGTCTCGCTACAATGAAGTGACCCAGATAGAGGGACGTTACATTTACATGGCGGGTAAACAGGGTTCTGTATTTAAAGTATATGTGGTTCTAAGTATGCTAGTTGGTAAACAGAAAGGAGAGATTTTCTCTGTACGAGGACGGAACGTCCCTGTGTTATTCTACTGTAAATTTTTAATAAACAAAGGGTGACCCATCCCCGTCCCCCCCCTGCTGTTAACATGAAGCCACTTGCGTGACATAAGTCCTGGGGGTTAAAGGGCACCTCGCATTCCCCTGCCGGGCCCGCGCCCCCCCCCCCCCCTCGCTGCCTGGTGTCAGTGAGTCATGGAGCAGTTGAGGCGCATCTCCCGGCCGGCATCGGAGGCTGATCCCGAGGCTATTTTTAGTGCGGCAGAAGACTTCGCATGAACAGCTCCGGCCGGAGGGTAATTCCTCTCCGACGCCGAGCATCTGGGCATATGCAGCCCAACCAACATGGCTGCCCATGTACGTCTGACTCGCTGTGAGGTTCCCAAGCAGACCGGTTACAGTTACATCCCCTCCCCCTTGACACTGGCCTGCCTCCTCCGTGTCTCCCATCCAATCAGATCCCTTTTTTACATTCCAGCAGCAAGCAGGAATCCCACATAGGCCGGACCGCCACCGCTGCCTTACGTAAGAGCTCAGGGATCAGGGACAGCGTGTGCCCATGTTACGCACCACTGACGATGATGCGCTCTCTCTCCTCCCGTTTAATCTTTATCCTGTTTTTTTTTTTTTTTTGCCGATACCTTACGAGTCATCAGAACGTCACTGACTCCAAAGGTATTTTCAGGCTGTTTACCATGACATTGTTTGTTTACAATGTATAGCAAAAGGAAGGGTTGAGTTTTGGTTTGTGATGACTGGTTTCCTCTTACCAGATATGGGATGCTCTTAAATGACATGTACAGTGTATGGATTGCATATTTTTCATATTTCTGGTGCTTGCTGTAAATCCATACCGCCCTTCATTATCTGACATTCAAGAGTCACGTTTCCCCCTCAATCCAGACTGATTGATTTTTTTCAGTTTTAATATTTACCCCAAGATGTGCCAACTGAAAATAAATCGGCCAGTTGAAAAGGGCCGTGAGAGAAGCGGCTTTCAGTAAGTGTTGTCACATGGCTGATGACTCACTTCTTCTGCACACTGAATTTCTGGGTCCTACAGAATCACTTAAAGCAAAAATGCTTGTGAATATTGTGTTTCTCCACCATCCAGTAAAACGTCGTATGATGTTTTAGTACTAAGAAACAGGTATTAGCTCTCAGAAAGTATAAAACTCTCCATCCCACGTTAGTCAACAATATAGAAGTATATTGTATTCTTTTCTTTTAAAATCTGTAACATTTACGTGTCATTTGTTACCCACAGAGTATAGCTATTTCCAGACTTCATTGTCTGTGCTTTTTACTTTTTATAAACCTCCGATTGGTTCCAGAGGAGAGGTGTAACAAAGATTAGAGTGGGCAAAGTCACACTATGCGCCGTGACGGCGGTGAAAATGGCAGAAAAAACCTTCGGGGAATGGTGGGTTTTTACGCGGGATGCTGGCCGCCGCGGTCACACTCAGCCGTGCTGGAAGAGCGCCGCCCCAGGGGCTTATGCAAGCACTTCCTGCTGCATTTTTTGGAAAAGCAGGGTGCCCCTGCTGTGAGCCCCATCTGACGCTGCTGAGTGCAGGAGATGGGGGAGGGAGGTGGACTGGCTTGCAGTAGGGATTTTGAGGCCGCGATACTCGCCTCCCCATCACTACGAGCCCCCACCTCCCAGATCATTACACAGTAATCATACCTCTAGTGCGCCCCCTAGCTAACTGGCAGGGTTGGTTGTGATATTTACGCCTAGGCTGCACGTTTCTGGATCAGGACTGAAGGATTGCGGGGAGGTGTTGTATGGGTAATGGGCCAGGACCAGATGAAGGCAGTGCGGGCCAGGCAGCTGCGTGACTCACCCTGCTCTCCTGCTTATGTGGCACTCTATGGGCGCAGGCGTTTACTGCTTCCAGAACATTCTTGTCTCCCCTCCTGTCGCCGTTCAGAGTACAAGGCTAAGACGCGTTCCCCTCTTCAGCTGGGTTGTCTTCTTCTGGAATGGATTGGCAGGATTGAGAGGTTTTCTGCACTGGGAAGTGAATGTGATTCTGACGCGTCGCCTTTTCCGAAGTTACGGGGCTGTGTTTCTGACAGGTAATGAGGCTCAGCTTCAGGGAACACTGTCCAGACTCATTACACGGACACACTAAATCATTAAATAGCTCGAATGGCCCTCACTTCACTGTAAAGGTTTCCAAAACTGCAGTGCAATTCAGTCTGTGAAGAAACGACACTGTACTGTGACCCAAAGATGCTGCTTTTCTAAAGCACACGTGAATTTATCATGTATTCTTACTCAGCCACATCCTGGGAGAGAATATAATAATATAAAGCCACCAGTGACGGAATTTAAATTCTAAAAGATTCTGTCACTAGCAAAGACATCAGCTTTGACTTGGGCTTAATTCCCCTATTCTTCATATTAACTTAATGGTTTATTGCTTCTGTCGATCTAACGCTTGTCCTATTGACGGACTCTGAACAGTTGTGTGCCGGCCACTAAAACATGTTGTTGTTGTATGTGTAATGGAGCATATCCATTTTGATTGGCCACTTAGAGAATGAAGGCGGAGACACGTAGAAGCAGAGGGCAATGACTGGATTGAAGTCTTCTGCTTTTAAATCAAGGCTACCTCATTATCCAGGAGCTGCTGGTTGGTTCCTTAACTTGGGGACTGGAACCCATTGCCTTAATTCATAAAGCACTGCTTTGGAACATCACTTTGAGGGCTTCAGAGGTGTAATGTGCAAAGTATTTTTATTGTTCAGGAGCAAAGCATCACACGAACAAATGGATGTTGAGCTAAATGATGCAAAACTGTCAGTAATGAAATCCAGTTTATTAGCACTGGATGTGAATCTGCCCTGTTTCACGTAAACCCTGGATTAACAAAGACAAGCGTAGACCCCCAGAGCCCCCCCACTATGGTTAATCTCTCCATCCCATGCCAGTGAGCTCCTCACCATTGGGAAAGCTGATTGCTGCCCTGAAACAGGACAGTCCTCACTGCGTTATCTGAAATCCCCAGAGAGGAATCATTCCTAACCTGTGATTTACAGAGTCGCATGGTAACAGACTTCTGACACAGATTAAGACTAGCAGAACCAGTGGGCAAAACTATGAGGCCTGTTTCGCGGCAGGGACTTGGCAGTCCTCTGTCACAACGTTCATCTTGTCCATGATCCTCTTAGTCACCCCTTGACATCATCCTTTGAGAGATTTAGGGCGAGTACAGTGATTTTATGTGAAGACCCTGCTTTGGTCCATTGAATTGCTCTCGGGTGAGAATATATTCTAGCTGCATGGATGGATAGATGGATATAGGATGGTTTTCTGGGTTGCTAACCAAACACTTTTGGTGGTTATGCGTACCGTGATCTAGTTTCACCACATGCGAAAGTGGAAAGTCGACATCCACACGCGGGAACCAAATAAAAAGCCTCTCTGCTAACCTGCTTTTGGGCAGAAATACCTCTAAGGTTTCTATGTGGGTTAATACCAGTTCACTTTGAGCTACTTCCATGGAACTCAGTGGGATCCTGGTTCAGTCAGCCCTAACTACCATGTCAGAATGCATTAACTCCCTAAACAGGCCGACGGAAGCTGCCAGGCCAGTCTGACCTCCAGACATTACCAAAGTCATCTAAGTTCCAAGATCACGTCCTTAATATCATATTCGGTTTTGGGATAAATTCTGCCTTAATTCTGCTCTTGGGCCTCTCTGGGACGGGACAGCCGACAACATCAGAGTGTTAGTATCTCCAGGGTGCTGAATAAAGTGCACTGGGTTAAATTTTGGGATTTAAAATGTGCAGGTTCCATAGTGCTTCCTAGTTATTTTAGTCCTGACTTCTTATGGTTTTTTTTTTTTTGACAATCCAGAAAGTGAGTGAGAAGGTTGGAGGAGCAGAAGGGACCAAGCTGGATGATGAATTCATGGACATGGAAAAGGTAGGCGCTCTTCAGCTTGTTTTCAGCTCATGGGACTTTTATTTACACAAAAATGTTCTGAGGGCAGAAGGAAAAATGATTGGTTCAGAGACATAACCAATCAGGTTGTAGAGAGCAGTGGGTCCAAGCAACTAGAGGAGGTGGGACCAAGACACCTGATTGGTTGGACCCACCTCTTGGCTTGACTGGTTCTCATCTCTTTGTACCAATCATTTTTCCTTCTGCCCTTAAGAACATTTTTGTGTGAAACTCCCATGATATCACCTTTGCAGAAGACAGTCATGGTGAGCAGGGAGTTCTGGGTTCTCCAGAGTGAGTCTGGTGCATGTTCACCCTCTCTTTACTCTAAAAGGCACCTTAACCAAAGTGAAGGTTAAGTCTCAGTCCTTGTATGAGAATGACACATTTGGGACACTGTCACTTTTGATCTCACCTTACTTACTCATACATTTATACTGTAAAACTAAACAATAAAGGACAGCACATTTTGTCAGATCCATGTTGTGCTGCTGGGTGATTTTTCCTTCTGAGAAATTCATCAGGCCATAGTGACATACTTTCAGCTGAAATTAATTTTGGATTTGAGGGCATTTTGGGGACATCAACACATCAAAATGTCTCACACATTCTATCTCTTGTCCTTGGCTGTAGAAGGTGGACGTCACCGCTAGGGCGGTGTTAGATATAATGACTAAGACAACAGAATACCTGCAACCCAATCCAGGTAAGCCTTGTCAAATGGTCGACGCAAAGGACCCATAAACCTGTATAGCACAGTAGAGTGTGTTCTCTTTGGGGAACTATAGACATCATCTGTTCTACCCGTCTGCCTTCTCACAGCGTCCAGAGCCAAGATGAGCATGATCAACTCCATGTCCAAAATCAGGGGTCAGGAGAAGGGCCCTGGGTACACGCAGGCCGAAACCGTGCTTGGCGAGTCCATGCTCAAGTTCGGCAGGGAGCTGGGCGAGGATTCCAACTTTGGTAAAATGATGAATGGCGTGAAAACTCTCTGCGGATTGGTTTTGGCTTAGGTTTAACTTAACTTCCATATCAGAATTAGTAATTCAGATGGACATTACAGATCAATTCATACACAGCATTGGCAGTAAATGGTATAAATCAACTGCAAAACTCTGCTTTCAACCTAGGTCCTACTTAGATACTGAAGATTTTAATTATTGGAAAACATTGTTTCATCATCCAATGGAAGGAAATGTAGAAATACTTTAGTCTGGAAGCATATTTGCAGGCGTAAACCGTGATGGATGACCTCATTCTGCTCAGGGTCTCAGTGTCCATTCTTTTTCCCCAGGGCTGGTTCTCTTAGACACTGGTGAGGCCATGAAAGAGCTGGGGGAGGTGAAGGACTCCCTGGACATAGAAGTGAAGCAGAACTTCATCGACCCACTGCAGAACCTCTACGACAAAGACCTGAAGGAAATACAGGTGTGGACCAACGAGGGAATAAGGCTGATCTTCCTGAGGCTTCTAATGTGTCTACAAATTCAACATAAAAAATATTTTAATTAATAATAAAAATGATCAGTGTAGCACCGTTGTCTCACATCTCCAGGGTTGGGGTGTGAATTCCAAGCCTGCTCTGTGTATGAGACACTTGACTGTCCTCTCCACAATACATATGTTTCCTCTTTGGCTATCTGGCTTTTTTAACTCGCCTGCAATGAGCCGCATATTCCATCCCAGTCTTGTGCCCTGTACCAGACATATAACCGCCACCCCCCTCCTCCGGAAATTGACAGTTGCCAACTAGGCACTTAGGCAGTTAGGAAAATCATGGGTTTTATCCTCTCCCCCTGAAATTTGCTTCAGCACCCCCATCGGCAAAACCTATTACGGAGGACTACTGTGGGTAACCCCCCCCACCAAATTTACTTCTGGCCACGGGCCTGTCCTGTATTACCTGACATACACTCCAGCACCTCCCCCAGTCTGATCTAAACTAGTTCAAGGATGGTTACTTTTGACGCAAGACGCATACTTTAGAAGATAAGGTACATGAATTCATTAAAATTATTGAACTAATTGTCCAGTTTTCAGATAGCCTTCACTGAGTAGCAGAGGAACTAATAGGCCAGAGCAGGGAATCTTACTAGCTAAATATGAATACGGACTGAACACTGGGCCCAAGGAGACACTTGACCAACAGGAGCAGATGCTGCGCTCAGACTTAGCCAGAGCCCACACTGACATGTCCCTGTCATTTCAGCACCACCTGAAGAAGCTGGAGGGTCGGCGACTCGACTTTGACTACAAGAAGAAGAGACAGGGCAAAGTGCAGGAAGACGAGATCAAGCATGCCCTGGAGAAGTTTGACGACTCCAAAGAGATCGCTGAGCAGAGCATGTTCAATTTGCTTGAAAGTGATGTAAGGATGACATGTTGCTTGAACTATTTTGGCCTTGTGATGCCCTAGCCTGCCGTCTTTGGCGCCTTTCCTACTTGTCAAAGGGCCATATTTTGTATCCATTAAAGTCTCTTCCCTTTCAGCTGAAACCATGGCAACCATGGCCCTCGCCTTGTGTGAAGTCATGATGTATGTCCTTATCACACCTTGTCAAGCAAAGCTCTGATTGTCTGAAGGTCTGTTCTGAAGATTTTATACTGCTCGTGATGCTTGAAATCTTCCACATTTTGACCTACCAGTGCTTCAATCTTTTAACAAGACCTAGAACCTAACGATGCCGCCATTGCGTCAGCTGACTGGGTTGAGTCACATGACAGATGCAACATGGAGAGATGCTTTCCCACATTGCCCTGGGTATTGGACCTTGGCATGGAGTGAGAACACAGCCAGACGAACGTAACAGTCCACCCCTGCTTCTTGTATTTGCGTTAGCAGATCGAGCAGGTGAGCCAGCTGGCCGCACTGGTCCAGGCCCAGCTGGACTACCACAGACAGGCCTCTGAGATCCTGCAGCAGCTCAATGGCAAGATCGAGAACAGGTCCGTCCTTCAATGACCCTCCTCAGAGCAAGGCCAAGTCCAGGGAGTCCTTCCCCTGTGCTTGCTAAGAATGTCCTGATCCACTCTTTTGGTACCCAGATTCTATCTGATCCATTCAGCATTTATACATTTATACCCCCATACGATAGGTGTCTTTGTATTTGTAATTCTTACAGTAGTCTTCCTTATGATGTTTTGGCAAGTGCCTGCTTTGAGTCGCCAGTTTAAAGAATATTTGTTGAGTTTGCAGTTGCAAGTGCCTCTGGCTCACCGTAGTGCGTGACAGGAACCTTATAATCTGCACAACTGATGTAAATTTGACAGAGAAGGTAAATTAAATACAACGGGCTTTGGATCGGACTGTGGTAGCCGATACACATCAATTAAAAAAATCGCCTGGATCGGCTCAAAAAGGTACTAAGAGAGAAACTAAGCATGGATAATGAGTCTTGGACAGTGGTGAGGAGACACCCTGGCTGTCTTTGCTTCAACTTCTTGCTCATATTAGGCAGGTGTCTCCTACTGGCTGAGGAACCTTCTTGTGTCTGTTTCACATTGCCTGAAGGATAAGAGATGCGTCTGCTAAGCCCAGGAAAGAGTACGTTCCCAAGCCCCGTACCAGCATGGACTTCTACACCAGCGAGAACCAAAATGGAGGCCCAGGGTACCAAGGCTCTGCCAAATCTCCACGGAGATCTCCAGGTAGATCTGTGCTTTACGGGCATACTTATCACCTGACAGTTTAGCTGTGTGCGTCGCACTTTTATTTATCTCTGTACCGAATATTTACAAGAGCATCGTGCTAACGATGCATAGGCTGTGGGTTCGAATCCCACCTTAATTGTAACCCTTCAGACTACTGTAAGTCGCTTTGGATGAAAGCTTTGAGTAAATGCACGATAAAAAAGGCCAGGTGAAGTAGTATTCACAAGAGCATTTTCCTTCCAACTTTGACCTACTTGAAGTATTATTTGAATAATTCATCTGCAACACCTGTCATACTCTTCTGCATTTCTAGGACGTGTCTTCTGTCACCATCGTCTTCTTAACCCTGCTGTCCTCCCCCCGTCTCCCTTTTGGTTACTCAGCTCCCATGGACCAGCCCTGCTGCCGTGCGCTATACGACTTCGACCCGGAGAATGAGGGGGAGCTGGGCTTCAAGGAGGGTGACATCATCACCCTGACCAACAAGATCGACGACAACTGGTACGAGGGCATGCTGCACGGCCAATCCGGCTTCTTTCCCGTCAACTACGTGGACATCCTGGTGGCACTTCCGCACTAATTTCTCCCCGGTACGGTGACCTGGCTCACCATCGGGGCAGCTGTGAAGAAGTTAACACCTTCTGCATACAGCACAGAATATTAAAGATAAAACATAATCACACCTCACCATCAAATTAGTATACATGTGCAGTGCATACGTTCATTTCTTTTCATTACCGCTTCTCCCCCTCAAAGACATCCACAACGCCCCCACCCCACTTTTCCTCGCCTTTACTTGTGTTCATTCGGTTGCACCATGCGGATCACCGGTGTGTCCTCTCTTCACATGATCAAAAATGACACCAAGAACTTGTAGGCTTTGAAATGAGACATCTGGGGGTGTCGAAACTACAGGATTCAGGTCTGAGAAATGCTTTTTCCGAGATCGATACATTTGTGTCAATAAATATGAACCAAAAAAAAATGTAAGGGTATTCAGTTTAGCTCTTGCATGCTCGATAATCCCTCTGATAATTATCCCCACTGCGTTTTGCCTGTTTACTTTGTATCATTGCGGTCTGTCATTTGCACACGGAACATAATTGCACCTATTCTACAGAGCATTATCACGTCTGTGTCCCGTGTATTAATATGCTCTACCTTCATTCCCGGAATGACGCCCCGCATCACTGCTGAGTTCTAAGCACATTCCACATGATGCGGGGGCTGGAACCTGACCGGAATTCAGTCAGGACTGATCGGAAGTCCCGCTCTCACCTGCATGGCAGAGACAACTGGAGCTGTTGCCCATGAAATTGCAATGAGTTAAGAAAAGAGTAGGTGCTTTTATGTGAAGATCCTTATCAAAAGGTAAAATTTACACTGCTTTGCAAAAGGTGTCAGTACCATGTGGTGTGTTTCTGTGCATTTTCTCCTGGCCACACGTATTCGTACGGGACAGTGATAGCGTACTGTGAATATTAATTTTTCAGACATGGAATGAGATACTAATTATATTAAAATTTGTAAGTGATGTGCAAAAATTTCAAGAAACACTGTCTTAAAGCAAATAACAAAAGACGTCAATGGTTAAAAATGATCTATTTGTGAAACTGATCTATGTATTGTATTGTAAAGATATCAGATTTTTGATTATTGACGTAACCATGTACCCTGCAGCCGAAAAAACAATGGTTTTCTTTCACTGGCTGCGTGTTAGTTGAGCCAAATACTAGTCTTACCATCATCCAGCATTCAAAGTTTTGGGTTATTCTCAAAGTAAACGGTCAAAGGACCATTGTATATGTCAGGGGTAATCAGGGGTGCCATAAACGGGGGGGGGGGGGGGGTGGAGATTAAGAAGATTGGGACTGAGTGACAAGGGCAGTAAAAAAAAAAATTGGAACATGATTGGATTGGTCGGGATCGGGGGTCCAATTTCATATGCTTTCAACTCTAGTGGCCCCCCTGCATACAAGAAGAACAATGAAAAGTCGAAAAATCAAGGATTTTCGCAATGACTGAGCAATGTACAAAAAGCATTAGCAGCTGAATCACGACATCACCTGTTCTGTGTCTCTCTCGTTGACCAATGCTTGATACTCCCGGGCAAATTCAAGCATCTTGGGAAAACATTTACTGTATATTGGCTTCCGACACGTACTCCGGTCTTAGAGCATGTAGATCAACTTCTAAAATGGGTTAACAATTAAAAATCGTTTTGTTTAGAAGAGCTGGGACTGTGGTCACGGGATGCAGGGGAGGTGATTAATTATGATTATTTTGCTCCCTGCTTCTCTCAGGTTCTCGTTTGCTTTATCATTTTGGACATCTCTTAGTAAAAAGGGAATAAATGGAGAAGATCGGAAGGGCGTGTAGTACTGATGGTAAGAATGAGAAAGCAAACGTCCAGGTGTAGCTGGAACTGACATCAGGTCTGGGTTTGATATGAACTGACATCAGGTCTGGGTTTGATATGAACTGACATCAGGTCTGGGTTTGATATGAACTGACATCAGGTCTGGGTTTGATATTTTCCTACCTGAGGTTGTTTTTCTTTTCTTCCGTTTTTTTTAAGTTTCAGTATTTTTGCCCTCAATGAGGATTGTACAGCTGTTTTCACCTCCTGTCCGCATGAGCGCATTCCCCATATTTTATTTATAGAAGTGCATTTGTAGACGTGTATTCTCCCTCTTTCCCTTGTCCTTGGATTAGTATTTTATTTATTTTTGTATTTTTTCCTCTCAGTCCTAAAGTGAAAGAAAATATATTGCTTGATGTGACAAATATGTGTATGTTACTAAATGAAATAAACACCAAGGCAGAGCTACGTGATGTGACACGGCGACTCTTCATTCGCACTCCGTGTCAAATGTAGGATCTACTTGAAGTAGGATCAAGTTGGGATGTGCAATACCAATAATTTTGTTTTCGATCCAGTTCGAACCTATACCAGAGTTGGCTCCCAATCCCCATATTCTTAAGTCTCTTGTGTGCATTAAATGCAAATATTCATCTCTCCATCTTTTGTAACTGCTTGTCCTATTCAGGCTTGTGGGGAGTCTGGCGCTGATCCCAGAAGCCAGGGGCGTCTGCTAGGGAACTAAATGAAGATTTTGGAAAAATATCACAATGCAGTTATTAAAATTTTTGCAGTATTTTTTCACACAAGGGCAGAGCAGTACTGTGGTTGTTAGCACTGTTGTGTCCCAACTCTGGGCCCAGTGTTCGAGTCTCCATGGTGGCTCCATGAGTGTGGAGTTTGCATGTTCTCCTCGTGTCATTGTGGGGCTACCTTGTTCTCTGTCTTGCGCCCTTAGACTCCAGACCCCCAGCGACCTTCAATAGGATTAGCAGTTACAGAAAATGGATGGATATTTATATATTTATAAAACAACAAAAAAAGACATTTAACCCAAAATAAACCATAGCCAAACATGCTCTATTGGTTCTATCAAACGGCACGGTGGTGCCGTGGCGAGTTGTGCCAGCGGACACAAAACAGTGCAGAGAATTACAGCACTTGATTTTGCTCAATTCTGTCTCTATGGAATCCAAAATATTTCCATATAGTGAAAGGAGACCAGTCCATGTTCTTTCTTTCCTTCTCACTCACTTTTGTTAATTTTCCTCACAAACACACCAAACTGTGAATGAATGAGTCTAATAGGTAGGAAGAAAATTATGAATGTCTCAAAGCACAAATAGAGCTTACATAAAAGCAGCGGCAGTAAGCTTTACACTGATTGTTTTACATATAGAAGATAATCATTCAAACTGCAAAGATTTTTAAGTTTTGTTTCCTAAGACTGAGTAAAAACATGTTCACCCTATTTTAAATATAAGCCTGTAGCACAACACTAGTGTACAGCCCATATATAGTTGGCCATCGTTTATCCCGGTAAATCAGTTCCAGAAACTACCGCGACAACTGAATTTTCACAAAGTAGGATTCTTTATTTAAAAATTGGATATTTTAGTGGTTATAGCATAGAAAACCTGTTTTTACGACCTTCTAAATATGGTTTTTAACATTATTAAGGCCCTCTAGACATGAAATTACAACCTTTAGTCACCATTACTGTTATGATCGCTGGACACGGAAGCAGGAACGGGGAGACGAGGAATCAGGATCGAAGGGTTTATTTGTAATCACTCCAAATGCAGGACACATGTAACATCAAAATGTCAATGACAGATCTGGGGTTACAGACTCTGACCTGGACTTAAATACACCGGACGAATCAAACTGACAGAAACCAGCTGGTCACAATCGGGGTTGCACACGTGGTTAATAAGGTGGCGTGGCACGTACAGGCAGGTAATGACAATTACACTTGTATTACCCAATACACACTGCTCAAAAAAATTAAAGGAGCACTTTTTAATCAGAGTATAGTATCAAGTCAGTTAAACTTCTGGGATATTGATCTGGTCAATTAAGTAGCAGAGGTTGTTAATCAGTTTCAGCTGCTTTGGTGTTAAAGAATTTAGCAACAGGTGCACTAGAGGGGCAACAATGTGACGACCCCCAAAACAGGAATAGTTTAACCGGTTGAGGACACTGGCATTTTTCCCTCCTCATCTTTTCTTACTGTTATTTCACTAGTTTTGCATTTGGCTAAAGTGTCCTTACTGGTAGCATGAGTCAATACCTGGACCCTACAGGGGTTGCACAGGTAGTCCAACTCTTCCAGGATGACGTATCAATGTGTGCCATTGCCAGAAGGTTTGCTGTGTCTCCCAGTGCAGTCTTAATGGCATGGAGGAGATTCCAGGAGACAGGCAGTTACTCTAGAGAGCTGGACAGGCCCATAGAAGGTCCCTAAACCCATCAGCAGTACTGGTATGTGCTCCTTTGTGCAAGGAGGAACAGGATGAGCACTGCCAGAGCCCTACAAAGTGACCTCCAGCAGGTCACAGGTTTAATTCAATTCAATTTTATTTATAAAGTGCTTTTAACAACAGTCATTGTCACAAATCACTTTACATTCACCCAGCCAGAACCCCACCAAGCAAACCTGTGGCGACAGCGGCAAGGAAAAACTTCCTCTGGCAGGAAGAAACCTTGAGAGGAACCTAGACTCGGAAGGGGACCCTATCATCCTCTGGGTGACCGGAGAGCATGAAACTGCATTTACATTCACATTAATTTGAGTCTATATAGTTTTATAAGTTCCAGTTGGTTTCGTGTAGTTTTCTCCAAGGAGTCCAGGTGAGGATTCAAGTGGTGTAGATGCGGCTCGGGAACAACTCAGAAAAGAGAAGAAGGAGAAGAGTTACGGGTGTGAATGTCTCTGACCAAACGATCAGAAACAGACTCCATGAGGGTGACCTGAAGGCCCGACGTCCTCTAGTGGGCCCTGTGTTCACTGCCCAGCACCATGGAGCTTGATTGGCATTTGCCATAGGATACCAGAATTGGCAGGTCTGCCACTGGCACGCCGTGCTTTTCACATATGAGAGTAGGTTCACCTCCAGCACATGTGACAAACCTGAAAGGGTATGGAGAAGCTGTGAGCAATGTTATACTGGCTGTAACATTGTTCAGCATGACCGGTTTGGTGGTTTGTCAGTGATGGTCTGGGGAGGCATATCCATGAAGGGACACATAGACCTCTACAGGCTAGACAACGGCACCTTGACTGCCATTAGTTGTCGGATAAAACCCTTGGACCCATTGCCAGACCCTATGCTGGTGCAGTGGGTCCTGGGTTCCTCCTGGTGCACGACAATGCCCGGCCTCGTGTGGTGAGAGTATGCAGGCAGTTCCTGGAGGATGAAGGAATTGGTACCATTGACTGGGCTCCACGCTTGCCTGACCTAAATGCCATAGAACACCTCTGGGACATTATGTTTTGGTCCATCCAACACTGCCAGGTTGCACCTCAGACTGTCCAGGAGCTCAGTAATGCCCTGGTCCAGATATGGGAGGAGACCCCCCAGGACACCAGCCGTCGTCTCATTAGCAGCATGTCCCAGTATTGTCAGGCATGCATACAAGCACATGGGGGCCGTACAAACTACTGAGTGTGATATTGAGTTGCTGCAATGAAATTTCGGCAAAATAGACTAACCTGCCGCATCATTTTATCACTTTGATTTTTGGGGTGTCTGAATTCAGCCCTCTGTAGGCTGATTATTTTCATTTCCATCACACGATATAGCATCCTTTGATTCCAAACACATTACCCAGTCCATATCAATATAGAACTCCAGCATGATTTTTTTTTCCATTGAGATCTGATGTGTTTTCTAAATGTTCCTTTAATTTTTTGAGCAGTGTATTAGAGAAAATTGGAGAAAATAAGACATATTAGACGTTACAAATATATTATTGTTGCACATTTAATTACGAAGAGCAAAGATGCTTACGCGATAGAGTGAAGCCGCGAGTCGAAGCGCGAAGCGGCGAGGGACGACTTTAAATGCGATTTTAGACAGACCACCTCATTCTGCTAACAACAAAAAACTGATTCATGCAATTTCATTCACAAATACCCCAAATCCCGTTTGAAATACCGGAATATATGAAGTACATGGTTTCCCGCGCGCGACCTACTGCACGTGTTCCTCCCCTCTCCCACAGCTCGTGTGAAGCCGTAGTTCTCAGTCTGGAGCAGAACGAGCACGCGGAAGGAAAAGTAGTTCCCATCGTAACATATTGACCTGGTAATAGTTCATATCCGGCTCCCTATAATAATGTAAATATTTAAAACATTTAAATACTAGGTCAAAATGTGTATTTTAACGTTAGAATCGGTGTTCAAAAATGAACCACTGTGAGCTAAAGAATCGATATTTCTGTATTGATCCGCACATCTTTAGAGCTAAGTAACTGCAATACATTGGTGAACATCCTTCATTTTTGTGTTTCGGAAGTAATAATAATTCATTAAGAAAGAAAAAGTAAAATTCATTTTATGTTGTTTAAAATAGTTGGCAATATACACTGTTTAAAAAAAAAAAAATTGTTTGTGGGAAAACAAACAATTAAAGAAGCTCTGTGAGAATTATCTGACCTCCGGGCTCGGTGAATCATTCTAGAGAAGCATTTTGCTCAGAAATTAACCAAATGACGGCAGTCTGCCATATATCCTAGTCGAAAAGGCAGGCTTCTAGTAGTTTACCCGAACACCCGGATAAAGTAGTTTACTTGCACGCTTGTTAACTTACAAGTTAGAATAAAGGAGGACGCTGCAACGATTTAACGAAACGCTAAGCGGCGCTGTTACCCACCAGAAAGATCTTAGGTGTTAAATGATCTTGGTCTATTTATTGACAGCCATTTTTCCTGCAGTAGTATCTATCCATTTCTCAGTGACCTATCCTGGATAGGACCTCGGGTGGATTTTGAACCTATTCCAGGCAGCACATGCCAGGGGACGCAATCATACACTATGGGCGGATTACAGACACAATTTCGGCAAGATGTATATGTTTGGACTGTGGATGCAAACTCCGCAAAGAGCACGAGGGCAGTGCGGTTAACTAGGTTTATAGCCAAAGCATGTATTATAACTAAAATGTGGGTTTATGAATCTGTTGTACTTGGATTTCTTCCTCTAAATTCTTAAATGCATACACAAACAAAATGTCCATCCTCAGTTTAGAACATGATTCCTTTTTGCTGTGTATTTATCAGCTACTATGCTGTAATGGCTGTAATAGCTAATTTCAAATAGGATAACATGTTTTTGTTGCATTCAAATGCACGGAAAGACGGCTAAATGAATCTTTTTTTTTTATTCAATATCCAGAATCTCTAGTTGTGACGCGTGTTACACCCACGGATTCAGCAGTGCCTTCAGTTAGTATAATTCGTACAAGTAATTTATGATGCACATTTTGTTCTGGCTGTAAGAGATGTTCGTAAACTTAAAAAAAAAAAAAAAAGATCAATCCACGTACGCCATACGAGATATTGGTGGCAGCTAATCTTGTTATAAGGACGACAGGCAGTCCTGGGTCACGGGAGGTTGGATCACTTTGGGACGATGTCATAGAGCAGATCAGTGTATGTGATAATCCCGGGGTATAGCTCATTTTCACCATTTCCTACTGTACAGTGCATATGTGTTGAGTCTTGGTAGACAATCCCTGGAGTGAACAGAACTGCCAAAAAATGGGTAACCTGACAGGGTGAGGAGAGACATGGAGATTAAGTGTTACTAATACCACAATGCCTTTCTGATTCTATACTGTGTTTCGACATGAACATTTGTGTTGACAGCGTGGTGTAAAGTTGAAGGGGGGAAAAAGGGTGTTTTGTCAAGCTGAGAAAACGATAAGCCTGTATTTGGCTTTGTACTGTGAACTCGATGTACAAGTCGTTCTGTAAAAAGAAACATTCACTGTTCGTGTCTTTTCTGTGAAACGTTTTATCTGCGGCTCCTCGGTACAGACAGGGGGAACATTCTGCCTGTTAAATCGCAGCCTTCGAAAAAGGTCCCATGTTTGATTGATGTCAGAGGGATTATGGTGAACAGAGAGTGAAGCGTGCAATACATCTTAAAAGCAGGGATTCGTTTAGCGATGTTTTCCAGAGACCGCTAATCTTTTCTGTGCTTTGTTGTGTTTATGGATTCTCTCATGCTAAAGTAATATGTTGACCATTTAATTGCCCTGTTAGCTGCTGGGAAGCTTATGGGTAAATTTGCTTTGGTGAAGAGGTGTTTCACATTATGACGGTTGTAGTCTGGACATTGTGGGTGCGTGGCTCAGTGGGCTAAGCCTCTGTGCCTGTGATCGGATTGGCGTCAGTCCAGCCTCAGCATGTCTGTGGGTCCTTGAGCACGGCTCTTAACCCCCCAGCACCCTGGGTGCTGTTGTGGGTGGCTGCTCTTCGAGGCCCAGCTTGCTGTCACCTACAGAGCAAGTTGGGGGAGGCCTGAAAAGAATTTCTCTAAGGAGTAATAAAAAGTATCTATAATAATAATAATGATAGTAACATCTAGTAGGAAGAGTAAATGTTTGGTGTGATTAGCCTCTGTATACACAGACATGACAGAAACCGCATAAAATCTTTAAGTTGTATCTTTGAGAATGTAGTCTGACTCTTGAGAAATGGTCATCGTTTGTATTCTGGCCTTTCACTCGCAATGTCCTCCTTAGGGTATATAGGCTGTGGGTGTGTCCGAAATCGCGCACTTGCTTCAGTGCACTGAGAAGTAGTGCATAGTGCGCACTTCCTTCTGTAGTGCACACTACCATGGGTAAGTGCTGTCCTAAATGGAACGCTAACGTTTTACACTTACCGGAAGTGACACACTAGCATTTGATCGCGATTCTCCAGCGCGCCAAAATATCTCTCCTTGCGATACGTAGTCAAAATGGTGTCCGTTTAGTGCGCGTAGTGTCCTTCATTCTGCACTGTGTTTTCTGCCCGTTGGCACCATCCAGGTACTTTCAGTGCACTGAATTTTAGCTTAGTTGTCAGTGTGAACGCACTACACCCTAAAATCGCACACTAAAAGTGCGCAAGTGCGCGATTTCGGACACACTCCCTATGTCTTAGTCCACTTCGGAGAGTGTATCTGTCGTTTGTTTTGCAGTGAGTGTAGTCACCCTGGATTTATGGTAGCCAATAGATGACTAATACAAAGAACGTTTATTTCCATGGCAACCACATCATGTGATGGGCGTGTGCGTTTTGTTCTCCTGCCTGAGTTCATGTTCACACACTTGACGCAAAAGCCGTTCTGTCGGTTTTCCAAGAGGTTGCAGTGTTGAGGATACGTCTTATCGCAAGTCATCGAAACTTGGAGCTGCCTGAACCCCTGCAGAGGTGTCCTCTAAACGAAAACGGTGATGTTTATGAGGCTGCGTTTGGCAATTGCCGCTTTTATGAGTGCAGTCATGCGTATATAAATGCCACAGGAAAGACAGGAAAGGCAACCGTTTCCCCAATCAATGAATATCAATCCTACGGGTTAATATACAGTTTAGGCTCAGAGGCAGTAGTGGACTTGGCAGATGATTGAGTGCAAGATTTTATTTTTTAAACCCTTCAGGATCGAGATTCAAAGAGTGCCCATCACCGCTTTAGTGCCAGTATGGTCACTGGGCACCATGAAGTGGGCAGACAGACATCCATTAAAAGTCGTTTTAAATTTCAGCTTTTCTGTGCCAGAAACCTGCCAATGTCATCAAAACTTTAGCATGAGCTTGTTGTCCACAAACTTTTGAAATGAAGCCATTCGCGTTGCCGCAACACTAGTAAAATCTCGCCAAACGTTTCATGCTTTTACCTCGAACAGTGACAGCGATTTGTCTGTTGGCGGAATTGCAGGCGTCCGGCTGGGTAGCTCCATGTGTGATTTCTGGCAGTAGGGTTACTATGGTGACAGAACATAGCTTCCGAGAAAAGGAGGCAAATGTCAGGTGAACTTCGCCCATTACTCCCGGCTTGCGATGTCATAATCGGGACATTTCTGTTAGCTAAGAATGATTTGGTCGAATTAATGTAAGGACCCATAAAACTATGGAAATCTGAAGTTTGAAATGGTCCGGACTCGAGAAATGACAGCAGAGAGCGTCACGTCCCCCCCACGTCCCCCCACCCTCACGTGTAACAAACATCCAGGGAATGCCACGCCCTCCCGCACACCTCCACCGGTCACGGTCTAACACTTGGTCGACTTGCGGCACCCGTTCTCTGGCTTTCCACCCCCCACCCCCCCGCGGGCTGTATTGCAGAGGGCAGGCGGGAACGCGGTCCCGGGGCCCGCCGCTGCAAGACCCCGCTAGCTTTGTGTCTCCCTGACTCACTCGTCACAGCCTCATGTCATTGCCTCTTCTTGTTGCCTCATTTTTCATCTCTGAATGGTGCAGCCACGTGCTCCTCACCTTAACCGACAGGCGCCACGAAACGCTCAACTCGGGACCGAAGGTCACTTATGGACCCCGGCACCGCGTCCCTGTCCCTCAGAGGACCGGCTGTCGGAGATGTACGTGAGCCGGGCCGTGTCACTGCCTGCCTCTTCCCACCCCCTCCGCATAGTTTTCCTTTTGAGCACCAAGGCCCAGCTCTCAACACCAGACTGGGCTCCATAATGCCCCGTCTGTCAGCACCTGAGAAAGACAATAATTAGAGATGATAAATGAAGCAGAAAGACGGGTCAAACGACTATTGAATCATAGATACCAGTGGCAGGCAAGGAGGAGAACTCCTTTCTGCAGTCACAAGGGCTGTTTTTTTTTCACACACTTACACACACCCACATTGACTACTGCGTGTGTGTTAGAATATGTAGATACTAACACCTTGTTCACCTGGCTACCAGCCAAATCAGTGGGCTTGGCTCCCCTCTGTACAAATCAGAACATGTGTCTGCCCCCCCGATCCCCATGCTGGAAGTCAGGCAGGTTATAAGCTGGGACATTATGACCGGGGGAAAGTAGTGGTCTTTGTGTTGGACACCAAGGAAATTAGCTATCACCTGGAGGTTGTGAGAAAGTAAATGTGTCTGTGACAATTTGCAGTAGCTCCAGGGCGGCAATCAAAGGCTTTGCACTGTGTGTGTGTGTGTGTGTGTGTGTATTCATACTGTGAACTGTTTTGGTTATATGTTACTTACTGATGATGGGGTTCACTTTTATGCACATCAGTGGAAATTAACTTAACTATAGACAGTTGCTTACCACACCTCAAAATCTGTAAGTAGTTTTATTGGTTGCTTATTTCATTGCTGAAATAAAAAACTTTATGTAGAGGAACCAGAACGTAGGGTTGGATTTGGACCAGAGTTGGCAACTGATCTTATGGGCATTCAGGGGAGGTCCTGGGGCACACGCCAATTCAGGCCTTCGTGTGGAGTCGGCCAATGAGAATGCAAATTACTCCATCGTATATTTGTTGAGCAAATCCATTTCTTGATTCAAATATAGTGCCATGCATACATCAACAAGTGAGGCGAGGAATGCAAAGAAGGGAAAGCACAGAAAACAAACGGGGACCTCACAACGCACTTGGAAATCGCGGCGTGCTTCTCTGATTTTGATACCCACGATGCACTGCTCCCAAACACACAGGTGCGATTAAGTGTCTATTACTGGTTCGCACAGCTGTTTATGGGCGGTCTGGTGTCTTGCCTGCCTAAATTTGTCCTTTTGTGCTCTTCACTAGCATAGCTACTTCCACGGAATGTTTTGTTTTCATTGACTGCATATGCAATGAAAATCCGGCAAATGCCAGTGCTAATTTGTGTTCCTTTCATTAAGTAAGCAGATCTGTCTGGAGGATTTATAGCTTTGAAAGTGGTCCAAATTGTGATTTTATTATTGTTGTCCATATTGTTGTTGTTATCGTTGCTGTAGCATATTTGTCATTGTTATAATTGAAATCCGCACTGCTTGTGTTGGCCCCCGTCCGCTGTCGGTTGGGCAGTTTTGCAGTTCCCCTGCATTTTATTTTCCTGACGCATGAAGCTAATGCGTCACTTCTCGTCTTTGGGTCTCTCTGTTTCATTCTCTGGTCCATTCGTGCCCTGAGAGAGGAGTTTTTCCCTACAGCGCCGGTGAAAAAGTATTGCGTTACGGCACCTCTCACGCAGTAATCCCCGCCAAGAAATCACACCCTGGGCTCCCATTGTGCAGCAGACAGCGTCCTCCCTGCATGACTGACTCCCTGGCTTCTGACATGACACGGCGGTGACCCCCACCCCCCACCCAAACACTCGTCTGACTCTTCCACGCGAACAAATCAAAGGTTACTTTTGGCACCCTGGTTAGTCAAATCCTGCCTGAAGTAACCACCCTGCCCACCTCAGGTTTTCACCTCCATGGCGTTTATGTAAAGCCTGAGGTGACCATGGCACGCCTGTGGGGGGTGTTTGCAGAGTCACTCCTTGTCCTCACATACTGGGAGAGCTGGGCAACAGGCAGCGCAGCGTTTAATGATGCACTTATCTGGATGGTTGTTGGCTCGAGTCCCAGGGGTGGTTCGGCTGTTGTACCCTTGAGCAAAGTACTTACCGTAATTCCTTCAATAAAATACCTTTGCTTTTGCTTTCAAAATAATCGATCTTTTGCAACTGCACACAGCTTCTTTTCTAGGTGCGTTTATTTAAAAGGCTTAGGTTTTGTAAATTACATGTATATCAGCTGTATCGGTAACTTATTGGTAATTTGTGGTTTATTATGAAGTGCCAAGCTGAAGGGGGCAGAGTAGCGCTGCCGTCTCTGGGAGCTGACCCAGCACGTTTTGGTTCACTGCCCAGCTCCTATGCCGAGTCTAGGAACCCTAGAGCTTCACAGAGGCGCCCAGCCCATTGGCATCCATCAGTCTGCGGTCTCCAAATGCCATTCACAGGCATTGCTAAAACCTGCCCTCCTTCTGGGGCACACAGTTCACGTTTTATATAACAGCAAGGTGGGGTTCAGTCTGTCAGAGACTTCTGGGGGAATTCCCAGCTTGGGGTATTACCCCCCCCCCTCCCCAGCACACAATGGTGGGCCGGCCTGAATAGGTCTGCTCCGCACACCTGCATGCTCTTCACGGCCGTCGCGGCGAGGGAGGCCTGTTCATTAGCAGCTTAGCGCCATTGTGAGTCTGCTTCCTCTTCCGTGTGGGGGCCCCAGTTCCCTCACAATGGCCCAGCCTTTCACGCCGTCCCGAAGCCCTGAGCAGATGTCCTGGGTGCCGGGGAACGGGGGTGGGGCTTCAGTGTTTACCATGCGCTGAGCAAACGCACCTTGGGGGGGGGGGGTAACCCTATGGATCCATAGAACAAAAAGAGGATTCTGGTGCATTCGGGACGATGCCAGTAACGCAAGGAACGGCGTAGGGAGAGAGGCGGCATGTGACAGGCCGCATTTTTGAACACAAGATGTGGCATGCATTGACGTTTCAGTTAAGTGCAGATAATCCGTAAGTGTCAGTGATTGAGGAGGTACAAATCCCAAAGAAACAGGCGTGCAGGTGGCATCGCAGAGGCACACATGCCATAGTCTTTTCTTTTTTCTTTTTTTTTTTTTTAGTAGCATTTTTTATTTTGTTTTTTCCTCCCGGACGTCCTGTGCCATTCCCAGGAGGGCAGTGAGTCTCCACTGTGACAGAGCCACGCAGTGTAGCAACTGGCAACGTTATTAATCTGCCTGCCCGTCACACGGCGGACGGGACGTTCAGCAGAGCATTTGGTAATGTCCTCGGAAGGAAGCAAAAATAAAAGTGGACTTTTTCTGCTACCGGCACGCAGTGTCAGTCCAGCGCGTTGGACCAAACCTAGCAAATCTTCCAGAAGTTTTCACTGTCAAAATATTTCAAACTCTTAGTATATTCTGAATACAAGAATATATATATAACCCCAGTATTATTTGTGCCGCAATAGGTTTTGACAGGCGTTAGCCTTTTAATAAGCACTTAAATATAAGCACTTAAAATTTCAAGTTCTTTTTATCTCTTTTATTTAAAAAGTGGAGAATAATACTGCATCCTGAATACGTTTTAAACATTTTATGAAAAATGCCCTTTTTATATTTGTCCGTCCACCGTCCATCTGCTTATCCAGCAAAGTGTCTTTGTGAGCCTGAAGTCTCGCCCAGGAAGTAGGGCACATACAGTTGGGGATTTGATATTTAGTCTGTTGGAACAGTATGTGCTTTTAAGAGTAACTTTCTGTCTCTCCTGATAGCAGCTAAACGCCCATGAAATCTCTGAATAGCAGCTTCACTGCTCCATTTACCAGGTGTATACCTGCTTCCATTTGTCATCGAGATGAGCCTGAGCGAATACCGACATGTTGGGCGACCTACAGAGATCTCCACTGACACCACTCTGCAGCTGCCAGTGTCTTAATCTCAGGCATGAGCTATCTGGTATCTACAGGCATCGATGTCGCGGGCGGCGTGAGTCACGCCGGGCCTCCCTGCCAGCGGGGGGCCCCGTCCGCTCCCCGCCATTCGCTGCAGTGCGCGCGGCCCTCACCCCTGCCCTCGGCGCTCACCAAAAGCTGCAAGAAAAGCCGTGTTTCCCCTAATTAAGGCCCATTATGAGGTTGTTTGGATGTGTGTCACAGATGAGGGAGAGGGTTAGGTTCAGGTAAAGTGCCCCCGAGCTTTCCATCGTCGGCTGCCAGGGCATGGGGTGTGACTGAGCTCGATGAAGGGGAAACGTCTATCTACCTTCGACTGGAGAGGGGTTCCCGCTCTAGGATCCTTGTTACTGCACATAGAGAGCCGCTGTCCAATGCCACCGATTCTGTGACCGCTAAACTGCCTGCATGTTTCTCCAGTAAATAAAGTGAAGAAAAAAAAATTGCTGTGTAAATAGCTTAAGTGCTCATGGTCAAAGTTATTAACCTGTGAAATTAACATGCTTTTTTGTTATATATATTGAAATGGTCATCGCAGTTCTCTGCGCCGTTTTCTTTAGCATGAAGAACGAGGATTGTGAGGGAGCTTCCATTTACAGACACATCTCTCTCTGACACTGTTTTTTTCTTTTTATGTGAAACTCCCACATAAGGTAGAAGGGAAAATGCAAGCGGTTGTTGACCCAGCTGTTTATGTGCAATTGAGAGGTAAAGTCGCAGCCGGCGGGAAACAGATCAGGAGCCATGTAAAAGCTGCAGCCGCAACCCGCCATTGCAGGAACTGCAAGCGGCTGCATGCGCCGTTAAAAAGTTCTGCATATTCCCTTTCAGCGAGTCAGACATTTGTACACGGGCAGGATGGGGAGGGAGGAATCACAGGAGGATAAAAGGTGTGGGCAGGTTTCCTGGGAGAGGAGAAGATGCCTGAAAGCCGGGTAACAAAAGCCATGTGACCAGCGATTTGGCTGCTGCAGCTTTTCCGAAAGTTATTTATATAAAGACATTTATTTTTTGTTCGTTTTACAGAAACTATTTTTAGGTGTTTCCATTTTCACACGGACTGCTGCTACACTTTTAAGTGTAGAGTCTTATGCTACAAAACTAGCCAATCAAAACAAATGAAAAAATGAAAAAGAGAAAGCTTTTGCGATTGGCTGAACAATTCTAGGCAGGGCATAAGGAAAGCATTGGTTGGAGTCTCAAAAACGAATGCCTTCATAAAGGATCTCATTTCTAGTTTTTGGGATGGAGGGGGTTAACAGTAACAAATGAATCTCTCCTTCCATCCTATAGTACCAGTACGTAACTATTTATATGATTTATTCATCCATTATTCAAAGCTGATTTATTACATTATGATTTCAAAAAAGTGAACATAAATGGGTCTTCAAAGAGTCTTCCAGTGAAATCGAAATATATTTAACACTGTTCCAAGTCATTACTATATATTGGCCAGCAATCCATATGCTATTCCTTTCTGTTCTGACAGCCAGCAATCCATACACTATTGCCTTCTGTCCAGTGGGATCAAGCTTTCCACTGATTGATCTCTAGACATTCATGTAAATACCGGCCAGTGCAGGTGACTGATAATCAGCACAGCGCAGCAGGGGGTGCAGAGAAAGGGCCGCCGTCGAGCCATCGTGCCCATAGCGAGTGCTGGCACCGGTGCCCACATGGGGGGGGGGGGGGGGGGGGGGATTAACGGGGGGAGGAAACCACTGGGGGGGGGGTTGAGTTTGGGGAAGTAGTGTTTTCCGACCCACTTTTGGGGGGGGAGGGGGGGGGGACTATAAAACTGGTGACGGGTG
>JAODKE010000092.1:986401-997307 GCA_026779605.1 Mormyrus hasselquistii
GGGGCCGGGGCGGGGGCGGGCGGCGGGGGGCGGCGACGGCCCGCCCCGGGGGGCGGGCCGGGCGCGGGGGGGCGGGGGGGGGGGGGGGGGGGGGGGGGGGGGGGGGGGCAATTAACGGCAGGCCGGCAGCAGCGTGGAGCTGCAGTTATGTAAACGGCGCGGGTCCTGCAGCCTGGGGATTTTGCATGCAGCGCGAGGCCCTCGGCAGCCATGCAAACAAGGCCGTTGATGCGCAGGGCGCGGTACTTGAACACAAACGCAGACGTGGCATATTGATGAGCTCATAAAACTAATCAAAAGGCAGGTATGTATTTTTCTTCAAATTGCGGCATACTGTGTATGATGGGACGGATGTAATGTTAACCATATCTTGCTACCGCTTTTGTCAGAAATGTTTGCAAGTACCACCTCCTTCGCTTGGCGGTTCCTCGCCCCTAATCCACTGTGCGGATTGTGGTTAAGAATCCACAGGGGAGGGGCTCTAGTGTTGAAGTAGGTCCTCAGTGCTTGACGGGTTGTTATGAATGAGGGTGGTCATTGCCTAAGCCCCCCTCCATTGTGGTGGGGGTTGTTTCGCCTGTCTGCGGCCCTGCTGCGAGGCGATTACTCCAGACCTTTCACAGTCGACCCCACACACAGTGATGATCCTGCCCGCACACGCCCAGACACCCCGACCTGTCCCAGCTGTTTGGAGGCGCGGGGGTTAAATGGTATCTGTCTACCGTGTAGCCGCCCGGCTCATTTGGCTCCCTTTGTTTACAGAGAGCTGTCTCCCCGGCTGCATGGGCCCCGAGGCCCAGAGATTACTCCTCATTTGCCTCCGAGCTGTGCCGATGCGCAGCTGCATGTATTCTAAAGGCCCTCATTTGCGTCTCCTGTCTGCGCAGATGCCATTAGGGTTTGGAGGTGCCCCTCAACGGCAATTTGTAGGGTCAGCGTAGACCCTGGGGGGGGGAAATAAATCCTCCCATTTATGTGTGAGTGCCCTATTGCAGGGATCACACTCCACATGCATTTAGAGATTACTTATGTAAATACCGACTTTGAACCTCCACCTGTCACTTAACTGCCAATTGTACTCTCTGTATTTATAATTGCTCGTCTTGTCTCTTTATACTAGTGTCCTGTTTCGACTAAACATTTCACCGCGAATTGTACAGACTATAACTTTGTGTGTGACAAATGAAACATTGACTGATTGATTGATTGATTGTAGTTTAAACCACATCTTTGGGCTGCGGGAGGATTGTGGGACATGAACGACAGGGGAAAACATACAGACAGGGGTGGGATTTGAGCACTTGACCTCAAAAGCAAGAAGCCACGGTTCCAAAGAGGAGAATTTTCTTCTTGGAAAAAATGCCTGAGGTATTAGTCACCAGTGTATTACCTGCTGAGTCATGTGACCTCGCCGGTGTCAGTGCACGTCTGTCACATTCCTGTCGCGACCGTGTGCGGTGGACAATAGCGCCGCATTCCGCACTGACACGGCGGCAATCTTGTGCTGGAGAAGCCACCCTCCAGCTGCCTTTTGTTCAGGCTCGTCGTTAGACGCAAACCCCACCGGTGACATTTAACATTAATACAGGCAGATTAGAGTCGTGAAAGACCCGGGCAGATGTACATCATGGGTGAAGTCGTGTGAGGGTCACACTGCAGGAGCGTGAAAGTGACACAGCCCTCTGGCGAGGGATCAGGCTCCGAGTGAGATGGATGATGGATGGTGTGTTTGCATACTGAGAGTGTACCCCTGTGTCCTACCTGCTCGTACCGGGAGCCTGCGGCCTTTGCATGTCCTATAAACAAACTCCTGCTTTACATACGGTTTCACTTGAGGGCCTTGGGTCCAAGAGCCGGTCCGCATTTGGGAACACCAGCCAGGTTTCTTGCACCTTCGCAGTACCGGTCAAAGCCCCTTCCGCACACCCCATCTGAGACAAAATGAACCTGGCTTGCTAACTCGGCACCCGACACCCACCCCCGTGTCACATAATTTGTTAGCCAGCACTTCAGCTCCAGCTCCAGATCTTACATGGACATCAGTAGCTGTTACTCAATGTTGACACGGTGACACTTCCGCAGTTTGCCACCTTCCAGTCCTCGGCTGGACGGGCATGTACACAGGGTCTGGCGTCCATCAAGAATGGGTCACTTTTCAAACAGCTAAGTTGACCGAATCTAGATTTAGCGTGGTCTAAAATAAGGTATATAAGGTAGATTATAAATGGCAAAAGTTTCTCTGTTCCGGTATCTAATCAGTTGTTTCAGTGCCTTTCGTATGATGGGTTTCTGTCTAAATTCTATGTATCTCTCTATACATGTATTTCAATAGCAGTGCAAGAGCAGGTACCTGTGAACTCATGAAAACTCTTTAATCTCTGTCCCCTTTGGGCTCCCCCCAACCCCCATTGTAAGGGACAAGCTGTTGGTTCAGCAGACCCTCCTTTCAAAACAATCCCCCACTGAACCAAGATGTCTGCCTGTGCTGGTCACCGCAGTTTCCCAGTTACAAAAGGGCTTTTCTTTATCTTTGTCAGAACACTTGTTTGGGGGTGGGGGGGGGGACTCACTTCTCTCAGGATTCCTGTTCTTGGTTGGTGGTTGCGTCGTTTTCATAAATGAAATTTTTCCCCAATTGTTGAGAGCTGTGAATCAGACTTTTAAAAATAGCTTGCAGGCTCGGTCGAACTCAAGTCAGGCGCAGCACCTAAGCCTTCAGTTGACGTGGACAAATGGGCCATGTTCATGCAGCCCTCCCCCTGCCGTCCCCAGCCTTTTCTCCAGGGCCCCACACGGACCGAGAGCCACACTTTGCATGCAGTTAGCACAAAGTCCAGCAGCCTGGCACCACATTTACATCTCTGAGTCCGGGCTGGTCCACGCAGTCCTCGCCTCTAAACAAACAGGCAAAGATGAGGCGTGGTTAACGCCGCCGCTAAAGAGTATCATTAGCCTTAAAATGTGCATCTCTCTCCAATGTAACTGCTTTTCTTCCTGAGGTTACACAAATACGCTCACCGCTGGAGGTCTGAAAAGCAGCCAGAGATTCCAACTATGGGGCCAAGATGTAGAAAAAGACCTATAAGATTTGTTTTGTTTACTTCTGTAAAAAAAAAAAGGGTAATCCTTATGCAGAAGTGATGTTGACTGTATACACGGTTTTCCATCTGCACTGCACAGAGTCTATTGGGGGGACACAACAGAATTTCATTGAAAAGCAGGTGTGTTGTCAGGGCTGAGAGTGCCTGAGCCCTTGCCCCTTTGCCCAAATGATTGCCCTCTTTTTGAGACTCTAAGTGGTCATTCTTGATAACCGACGTTCACACGAAATGTACTCTTCATAAACAGCTAACTGCGTTGAGTATACAGAGTCAGTTGTTGGCTCATGGAAATCTGTACTATAGACCCCTGTGTATGTCGAATTTCGCTTTACATATCATTCAGGATACCTCATAGCAAAAAAACACAAGCCAAAAATATCCTAGCAGTACATACTAACGCCCCCATCTCGTGCCCGTAGTTTCCAGGATAGGCTCTGGACTCCCCACGACCCAGTAGGATAAGCGGTTTGGATAATGGATGGATGGACATACTAACGAACACATTAAAGAACTTATCTGTTTAGGTTTCAGTATATTTTGAATGTGTGCTTCCGTAACCTCTCTATATCTCAGATTTAGCAGATTTTTTTTTTTTGCAGCTGTCCGGATTTACGTAAATTAAGAGCTGCCTGCATCTTTAATCTTTGCATCTTTAATCTTTGCAGCTTTAATCTTGAGTAAACTGAAAAATGTCAAATAGCTAAAATGAAACAAAGTTCTACAGCCAATGAAAGTGCCCGAGATTTACGCAGGCTGTGCCTCTTTTCTCCGTCTGCCCCTTTAAACATGCGGCGTGTCGCTAGGGGGCGTGGCCGACTCTCCACAGGTAGAGTAGATCTCAGGAATCTTACCCCAGCTCCTCAGTCTCGCCTGACGACACCCCTCTTTACAGGTTGCTCTTGTTTGTCCTAGAGATTCTTTTTCCGGAGCTTTCTCATTCCCAAGAAGACATACTCAATAGTATGGGGGGGGGGGGGGCCTGGCCTAGGGTCTGACTGAGTCTTCCGCGGGATCAGAGACGCGCATGTGGGTAATTATGAAATTCCCTTTCGCTTGACACATAAATTTATAGTTACAGCTGCTCTACGTATGTTGAGCCGGCGGGGTGAATTAAGGAGGTGGTGAGTTGCAAGAGAGACGCACACACACACACGCACGCACGCACGCACGCACACGAGAAGAGATGCCGGTGGTTAAAGTGGAGAAAGACCCATCCCCGGATGCCTTGGAGGTCTCCCTGTCGGCCATCCACTCCTCCCCCGAGGAGCCCCAGCGAGGTCGTCGTCGGAAACGGCCGCTGCAGAGGGGCAAGCCCCCCTACAGCTACATCGCCCTCATCTCCATGGCGATTGCCAATGCCCCGGACCGCAGGCTCACGCTTGGAGGCATCTACAAGTTCATCACAGAGCGCTTCCCGTTCTACCGCGACAACTCCAAGAAATGGCAGAACTCCATCCGCCATAACTTGACGCTCAACGACTGCTTCATTAAGATCCCGCGGGAGCCCGGACGACCCGGCAAGGGCAACTACTGGACTCTGGACCCTAACGCCGAGGACATGTTTGAGAGCGGCAGCTTCCTGCGGCGGAGGAAACGCTTCAAGCGGTGCGACTTCACCACCTACTCGGCATACGTCCCTGAGCCCCCAGCTTTCACCTCCATGCAGATCTCCAGAGCGGCTTACGGCGGCCCCGTCTATTCGAACATGACTGTGAGTCCGCCGTACGGCCAACAGGTGGCGCCCTCATGCTACCCTTCCTCCCCGGCAGCTTTTGGCGCTGGCCAGTCTCGGATGTTCAGCATCAACACCATCATCGGGCACCACGGGGGCCTGAGTTCAGGAGGGGACCTCGTCCAGCAGCCCGGCCGAAGTTTCAGCCCCGACTTGGGCTCTGTGGGCAGCTCATGCAGCCTGAGCAATGTGGATTTCCAGGCACAGTCCTGCGGTGGGGCCATGCTGTCACGCTCCGCCAGTCACATGGCGTTCCCATACTCTGTCCCAAACGGACACCTGTCCGTGCAGAGCGCGTATCCGCAAGGCGGTAGCCAGATCTACGGCACCACCAGTCGACTGGGAATTCCCAGTTCTCCCAGTGTCACCAGTGATACGATGGACCCGTATGGGAGGATGTCACCTGGTCAGCTGTCCACTTTAGCTCCATTTAACAACACAAGCACCATAGCCAGTGCCAGTAGCTACCTGAGACCCCCAACGTACACGGGTAACATGGAGAGGTTCGTGTCTGCGGTGTGATGTCTGGGAAGATAATTGCTTGGCCTTGGGAAGCCAGTTTAGTGAATTTGTTTTTTTTTTCGGAGATGTGGCATGTATGTTAAGTAATGGTGATGGTGCATTCTGAAAGGGGGGAAGAAGCTGTTTGTTTTGTTTGCCGTGTAACCGCCGATGTGAAATGTGCTCCCAGGTTTCAAATTGTACATTCCCAGCAACAAAGGCGTGATGCAAGCAAGAAGTTAGGAACTGGTTTTCGAATACCAGTAAATCTAAAAAAAAATTGTCCTTTTATACTCCAAACATGGTGGAGCTCTGGATTCTGAGATCGTGCAAGTCTGTGAAAGGGAGAAGGTTTCGATATCCTCTCAAGTGCTGTTGTTTGATCAAGTTGGGCTTGTCAGTCAGTTTCTGGAGGTGTTTTCTGGTGTTTGGTTGTATAACAATATGCTTTTTGTACCGAAATTAGGTCTGAGATGTTTATATTAAATTTATATGAAAGTGATTCAGCAGTTTTGGATTTAGGTTTTCTGTACATATTTATATTTTACAAAGCTTTGTAAATTATTTCTATGCTCATCTGAAAGTGCGTCTATAGAAAACTTTTGTTCTGGAAGATTTCTGTTCTGTTATTCTTGTGTATGATTATGGTCATGTAATGATTCCCAAAAAGTGAATTAGCTCCAGAAATCCAGAAACCTTTTAATAACCATAAAAAGCTTTACGCCTCACTTTGCATGAACGTCCTCTTCACATGTTGGCAGTTGTGCTTTTTTCAGTATTATTTATCATGAAAGTTTCAGAAATCCAGAAATGTATTCTGTAAGGATATAATTGTGGTTAACATTTTCTGCATTGACGAAAGCAGATTTATATTTTGATACTACGTCATTGTGCTGTTATCCAGAACAGCATAGCACTGTGCTTAGTATTATAACTGTTCAAAAGGCCATTCCTTTTTTTCAATAACAGTTGACTAAAACAATTGGCTACAACTTTTGCATAAGCTGCAGGAAAATAAATTTGAATAACATTTGAAATTTAATTTTAGGTGGACATGGCTGATAGATGTGGCAGGCAACGGCCTGTAGTTTCTCCATTTCACAAAGCAAGTAATTTTCAAGATATTCCGAGGTTACGTGAGCTATTATTGAGAATTATTGCCGTTTCGTGTTTGAGGCGAAGTGATTTACTCAGCCGGCCGTGACTTGCTCTGTACCGCTTACATCACTTACTGAGGGGGACGGCTGGAGTCCTTCCCAAGCAGAATAGGGCGTAGGGGTACACCCTGGATGGGATACCAGACCCTCACAGGGCAGATTGCAGGTAATCCAGCCGCATTCCCAGTTTCAGCACTAACATTAGTTAACCCACCTGGAAAAATGAAGATACAGTAAGCTTGTTTATTCTTGTACTTTCTCAATCGCACATCACGTCTGTTAAATAAATGTGTATTTCGATGTTGTACATTAGAGTAAATATGAGATTAAACATAGATTTAGGTGACTTTTCAATCATGGGCGAGGAGTCCTGACCTGCTCCCCCATGAGCGACAGCATTCAGGGCCAACCCTGAACCCCAGCAGCGGCTCAGTCCTTCCTCATTGCTTCAGAGTGCAGCTGAACAGAAGAGTAGCACCTAGGGTGGGTGGGCAGAGCCCAGATGGGTCCATCGTCCTTAATTAATCATGGAATATGGTGTGGAGGGCCTTAGAGCCCAGCCGCTACTCTGCATTCAGCACGCTTAAGGTGAATTATAAGGGAAATATGAAAGAGAAAAAACACCCAGGTGTGTTAAATCAGAGCTTAGAATAAATACAAACTTGTGTACTTTTACGGGGCACTACATACCTTTTTTAAATATTCTCATAATACATACATTGTAAATGGTAAACCAAAATTCTAATGTATGTGACAAAGTTTCACATGAGTCTACTTAACCAATTGAAGGTCAGCTTAATAATTTGATGTTTAGGCAGCCACACTTACAATGTTTTTGAAACAATATATAAAAAAAAAAAAAGTACCAGCTTTTAGCAGGACTTGACAGGTCCATACAGTCATTGGTTACTGTTGAGGGTGAATATAGGTTAATAGTCCTATAACATGAAACGATTCTCAAGCCAGGACTCGTGGAACAAAGACATGAATTCCGTATGAATTTGCTTCTTTTCACATCATTTTATTTTGATAAAAAAAAGAGCAGCAGGAATATTTTAATGTCCGACCCACTGCATAAACCACATGCTATTTGGAATGTCATGAGACCTTTATGGAGCAACTTTAGTCTACAAAAATATTCCTAAAATAGGAGATTTAGATAGTACGGGGCAAACTGAGGTACGTTTAACATGTTTCTGCAAGATACAAAAAAAAAAAACCTACCAGTCATCCCTTAAACTGCACCAGCACTGCATGAGATCACCATAAAACACTGAGGCCTGCAAAATTCCCCAAAGGTAAAAATACCATATAAAGCAAGGCGCCCGTAATGTCACTCAGCAGAATGACACAGACCGACAGCATAAACCACAGTACTGACAGACTGACACGTATCACAGACACCAAAAATGGAAAGATGTGCTTTTATATTTAACAAAACATTTTTATGTATCAGCACTGAGCACCACCCAGTGGAAAACAAAGTAAACCTCCATCCCTGGGGAGTGTTACCAGCAAACGGAAGAAACAAACCTTTAATTCAAAGTAAGTGCTGATTGGTCAGAACTGTCGCCTCACACCTCTGTGACCTGGGTTCAAGTCTCCGCCATGTGTGTGATTTGCATACTGTCATCATGAGGATTCCTCCAGAACCCCCCCCAAGTCCAAAAACATGCTGAGGCTAATTGGATATACCAAACTGCCCATAGGTGGGCATTGAGTGAGTGTGCCCTGTGATGGGTTGGCATCCCATCCTGGCTTGTTCCCAAAATAATTCAGAACTTCTCACTGGATTTATTTTACAGTTAAATTTATTAAGTTTCAGTATATAAAACAACACATAAGACCATTTCAGAGGTACGTAATTGTGGTTTTACATAAAAGGATCCCACAATATTCACAATTATCCAAGGTACTCCACAAGTCTTTGCAGTTCCTGGCAACCCTGAACCACAGCTGGGACAGAGGAGAGTGTCTGTGGAGAGAGACATGGTGATCAGATGGCAGTCGGATCATAATTTGATCTGCCCACTGGCTGCTGGCCCCCACCTGTCTCACGGTCTCGATCATCTCATCCAGTAGCTTTAGTTCCCGTTCCACTTTCCTCTGGTTGGTTTCATGGACCAGCCGCTGAAAGGGATCCAGCAGGATCATTAGTGAACAAGGCCAACAGGGACCCAGTGGATGAGCTCGTGGACCAACCAGCAACCCTCATGCCCTCGATCCTACACTCACGTGTCTCTTGGCTCGTTCCACGAGTTTAAATCTGCTGTCCTCGGACTCTGCAAGACTCCTCTTAAGCCTCTCCACCTTCATGTAAAATAACATCCAGTTAGGCTCACACACACAGAAAGGTGATCTGCTGTGGACCACTAGATCCATCCGAGAGCCCCACCTCACTCCGCAACAGGATCTTCTCGTTAAGAGCCTCGAGGTTGGGTGCTGACTGGCCGCTAGCCTTGGCAAGCTCCTCCCTCAAGGTCTGCACCTCCAGATGGGCCCGCTGTAGGGAGAGCTGCAGCCCTGAGACCTCCCTACGCAGCTCCTGCGGGAGGTGAGGGCCCGGACCCGGCACCGTGTTAACAGCACGTCGGTAGCTTCTTGTAACTCACCGACAGGTTAATCTGAGAAATGTGTCTTACGGTATTTTCGGACCGGTGCATATTCAGGAGCTCTTGGCTTTGGTCCATCTCCACGCAAAGCTGCTTCAGCGCTTTCTCGTCCTACGCGAGAAGGGAAATGGCATTTCAAATCACCACCATTTTCCAGGTAGTTAAACCCATGAAGGATCATACAGGCCGACGCCAGATGACTGCTGCTAATTTACAGTCGAGAAGAAGCCGAACTCTCCCCCTCGTCCCAAATTCACCTGGGCCTTCTGCTGTAGTGCCACTGCATTATGGTCCAGCTGTGCCTGAAGGCGGCTGTTCTGCTCCTTCAGGTCGGAGACTTCACACTCGTGATTGTGTGAGAGTGCCTGCAGCTCCCTCTGCAGGCTGACACTGGAACAAATGCCACAAATGCAATATTCATAGATGCAACTGCACCATTGTTCATATTTAATATCGCATCATGAACCGAAGGGTGTGTATTTATGGTCACCCTCCAACCCACAGACACCTACACAGTCTGCTCCGTCTCGCCCTGCTTGGCGTCCTTCAGCTCCCGTAGGTGTCCGGCGGCAGCACAGAGCTCAGAAATGGCCTCCCCCAGCCCGGAGAGCAACTCCAGCACATTGTTCTGCTCCTCTTCTGGTGGGAGAGCCAAAATAAGCTTGCCGAGCTCTCAGCAGAGCCAACCACACTACAGATGGGGGCAAAGGAGCCTCATACCATCCTCCTTCCTCGGAGTGGTGGGATTGACGCGGGTGAACGCGCTACATCTGCTGCCCATCTCCTCCTGCACACTCCCCCCTGCGGCAGCTGAAGGACAGTGCACCCGCGTTAACCCCAAAGCAGCGAACACTGGGGGTGTAAAAACACCTTCCTCAGATCCCACGGACACCGCACTGTTCCTCTTCCTCCTACCGGTCTGACAGGGCGGCATCTCGTCGGCAGAGATGGCATCCATGACCGTGTCCACGAAGGACGTGCCGGCACGGCGTGACATCACAGCCGACTGGTCCTTGGGGGCTCCGTCCGGCTTCTCCTAGAGAAGGGGAGAAGATCCAGGGTGGCAGCAGAGTTTTGAATGATGAACCGTGGGATCAGATGTGTCCTAGGAGGGACTTACACCCGGAACTTCAGGATTAAGCTACTTAGTGAATTAACTGTTAACTAAATAACTGCTTCTCTTAAAGAATCCAGCTACACGAGTGGACGAAACTCCACGTGATGAACATACATGCTGTATGTAAACAAAGCCTCAGAAGGGACACGAAGCCCAGGTAGACTGAGGCACTTTAAAGGGGCCCTTTATATAACGTAAGGGAAACGGTGAGGGACATTTTCTCAGCGGGCCCTGAATTTCGAGCTTAACCCCTGCATGCGGCGTTCAGGGATTTCAGCTCTGCCAGCTCATCACCTACAGCACTGCGGGAAACCAGGAGCAGAACTGAGAACCACATATTAATATATAGACGAAAAAGCCACTCCCACAAGAGCATACAGGCAGCCTCACCCCATCAGAGAGCGCCCCCTGCAGGCTGATGGTGAGACCTCTCACTCGGTGGTGCAGAAGAGCCACTTCTACAGAGACCTGGACCAGCTGCTCGCCCATATCCAGCAGCATGCGGCGCGCCCTTTCCTGGGTGCTGTCCAGCTCCTCCTGAATGGAGTCACGTTCCGTCCTATAGGGGGAGCAGGTGAGCGACAGAGAACACACCCATCAAACTTCCATTCCTGTTTTTTTTTTTTTTTTTTTTTTGTACATGAATCTCAATTTATAATTTCTAGAATTCCCACCACTATATAATA
>JAODKE010000092.1:997407-1027647 GCA_026779605.1 Mormyrus hasselquistii
GTGTTTGTTTTTGGTGGGATTGGTACTTGTGTTCGAGTTGAGTGGGGGGTAGGGTTTTGGGGAGGGGGGGGGGGGGGGGGGGGGGGGGCGGGTGGGGCACAAATATACACTTAATGAGTGAAAACCAGGCACACCTCCCCCAATAGCAATAGTTTGGCCTGGTATCTACAGTATGCTACGGATGCCCAGAGGGCTCCAAAAAGACAAAAGGCAGAGCTGGAAACGCTCACTGGAGGTGAGTCAGGGCTTGCTTCAGGTCCTCGCACTCCAGATTCCTCTCCCTCAGGCCCTGCAGGTGCGAGCGGAGCAGGCCCTCGGTCTCTGCCACCTGTTCCCGGGACAGCTCATTCTCGGCCTGCAGGAACTGCCCCGCCATGGCAGCGGGTGCGAGCAAAGCGTCAGCGTTCACCGCAACGCGGGTCAAATGAGCCGCCCCCCACCCAGCGCGAGAGGTGCCATTGGGTCCACGTGGTGACCATTTAAATGCATTATTAAAAATCAAAAACAGAATCAGCTGACAGGGCGATTACGTGAATGACCTCAGTGGGACCTAGCTAACAGCGGATGGCGCTACAGGTTTGGAGGAGCAGGGGACAACGGGGTACAGTAGGGGACACCTCACTTCATTCATCTCCCTGGCAGTGGACAGCTGCGTCTGGAGCTCCTGGAGATGCAGCAGCTGCTGGACGTGGCCCTCGGCCTGCCTCTGCAGCTCCTCCAGCTGCCGGTGTCCCTCGGTCAGGGCCTGACGCAGCTCCTTAATCTGGTCCTGGGACTGCCCAAGATCTGCCTCCAAGCTGGGGGCGGGAGGTACAGGCCGTTAGAGCTGGACAACCCTCAGGATGCCGGCCTTATAGGTCTAATCCTGATTTTACAGCTGGCATATTCACAAAACAAATCTAAACTCCAGACATTTCTGAGGTAGTTGCCCATCTAGATACAGTGAAACATTGCTGAGTAATTATCTACTGAGGGTGGCAGAGAGGTACTGACCTGTGGATGCGTTCAGTGGCCTCTCTCACTTCTTCAGACGCCTGCTGTGACCTGTGAACACACGCCAGAGATCACAAAGAGCGGCCAGATTGGGAGCGGCAGGCGGGCTGGCGGCCCTAACGGCACCGGGCAGAGCCCACGCCGGAGGGGTCGCCACGCGGACATCTACAGCCCGAGGTGACGCACCTGTGGGTCTCGTCAGACAGGGCCTGCTGCAGGAAGGCGTAGGAGGCCTGGATGGACGATACGGAGGCGGACATCTCCGTATTCTTCATCCGCAGCCCGTCACGCTCCTCCTCTGCCTCGTTCAGCCGTTGCCGCAGCACGGACATCTCTGAGGAAAAAGCGCACCGGGAGAGACAGAGATTCGCATTTTTAATCACTTGGGACGAAGCAACACCTTGCTTTCTGCGGAGAGGAGGAAGCTAAGTCTAAATCAAAGTCTCATTCAAGTTTTATTACAAATACAATACCTATTGTCTTAAGATAGGCAGCACAATATCCCATACCGAACCGAGTTGCCTGTTTATTAAACCTACTAGTGAACTATTAGGGCAGGGCTATTCAAATCACGGTCCTCAAGGGCTGAGCGCTTCCTTTACCCGAGAGCCAGTTGTGAAGCCTCTGGCCAATTAGAGCCAGAAATTATTAAGCTACCTACCTGGGGGACTTGAAAACGAGGCCCGGATTTGGAATCGAGGGCCAGATTTGAATAGGGGGGGTATTAGTGTATCAGTTGTAGAAATCTAGCTTGCCACATAGAAGGCTCGGATCCTATTACTAGCCAAAGTAGATTCTCATTAGAAGTGATATGTGGTTCTGCGGGTTAGAACCTGTGACAGGAAGGTCGCTGGTCCAAATCCCAAAGCTGGCAGAGTGATGTCACTGTTGGGCCCTTGAGTAAGGACCTTAATCCCCAATTCCTACAGAGACACTCTCACCCCGCTTTCTGAAATCTATGTCACTTTGGATAAACAAGCCAAACACATAAAACACTGTTATTCCCACAACCCCACCTGAGCTCCTGATGGCCATCTGCAGATTGAGATCCCCCATCTGCTGGGTAGCTTCCTGGAGGTCCGATACCCTCTGGGCCAATTCAACTTCCATCTGAAACAGTCACAGGGCATTTTAAAAACAGGGTCAACCTGATGGTTGTTTGGTAACAGGAGAGCAGCAACAAAGGTCACTAAGACCCCGTTTCTACCAGTACAGTGTCAGTACAAGGACTTTTCCCAGTCCAGAACCGGTTCTGCGCTTTTCCACTGCAGAAAACTAGCCCTGGGCCAGAAGAAACGGCATGGCACCACGAAAATGCTGTTCTCAGAACCATCTGATCGGGTACAAATAAACAATCACATTAACTGCCATATTAACAACTGTAAAAGCATCGTAAAAATGAATCTTATGGCAATGCTAATTAGGTTACATCTCAGTTAAATCAATGGTTTGAAAATATATATATATATCCATTGTCTTGAGAGCATTCACCATGAATTATTAATGCTGCTTGATGTCATTATTGAAAGAAAACCTGCAAACGCAACTTATAGGATCTTAAAAGCAAATTAAAGCATTTTCTTATGGTCTGCAATGACGGTTCACCCAGGAACCAGCAAGATACAGCTCAGTACTGGCTCCGCATTGGTGGAAACACGTTATAAGAAGCAGGGGAACGGCAGCTCGAGCACAGAGCACGATCCTTCCGATCACTTCCCCCCGAATGGGTCTGGCACACAGCAAAAGTGTCATTCTCAAATGGAGAAATGGGGCCCTTGGGCTATACCTCCCTACCCTGATTTTCTCCGCCACTGCCTGGTCCCTCTCCATCCCCCGTGCCTCCGCCTCCCCCAGGGCAGTGGCGGTCCTCTCCCGCATCCTCTGCACAATCGGGCCAGCCCTCTGCAGGAGACGTCGAGCTTGACACAGCTGCGGGGAGACACGTAAGCAAACCAGACGGCTTACATCAGCTCCCAGCCTGCAGCTCACCCAGGATCTGTCAGCAGAAATCGCATTCCGACCACAACCCGTCACCGTCTAAACTAACCTCTTCCAGTAGAGCGTTTTGGCTGCGTATGGAAGACTCCAGAAGTTCATTCGCGGCTTGAAGGGAGTCGACGTATTCCTTGTTTAATGAAGCCTAGACCAAAGAAAGGAGAGAAAGTTATATCCGAGGAGGTCAGATGGAGGTGGGCGTGGCCTGAAACCGCACAGAAGAGCGGCCCACCTGCTCCAGGTAGGACTTGGTGAGTGCCTCCTTCACCTCCAGGTGAGATCCCAGGCTCTGCTCGAGTGCCGCTATCCTGGCGGCGCAGCGAGTCCTCAGCTGTTCTGTCACGTCGAAGGCCTGTGATCGGGGTTAAAGGTTAACCGGGAAACCATCGGAGCATGTGACTGTCCTCCACCCAGCCAATTAACATTGAACCACTCATTTTGTTTCTATACCGGCTGGAGCCATTTTCCGCCAGGGAAAACCCCAGAGGCCACTTAGCATGCGGCTGTATCCAGATTCCGACTACAGGTGGCGCTAAAGTGCAGCGCGACATTTTTTTGAGAACCAATAAATACAATGTACAAGGGTCCTCCTCAAAGTACATATACACTGAAAATATGATTGGCTAAAGGCATGGGGGCGGAGTAAGTATCAGTGCTAATGACAAGAAGAAAACATATATTTTTCAGTGGCGTTTATCATTTAGCTAAAACTCAAGAAAACCGTATTAAATGTTTAACAATACATCCGGTACAAAAATAAGCTGGTTTTGTTTTCAAGCAGCTGATCTCTTAAAGTCAAGGAAGGTCATTAAAGGCCGGGGGTCATTTTTTTTTCCTAGAGCCAGGTGTAGCGCTGAGGGGGGGGGGGCGCGAGCGCGCGAGAGCATACCGCTGCTTTGGCCTGCAGCGCCTCCTCCATCCGCTGCCTCATCTGCTCACGCTCCTGCAGGCAGCCACCGGCCTTCTCACCCATCCTCCGCAGTGCCTCCCTGCACCGCCCGTACAGCGCCCTCATGTGGACCATCTGCATAAAGCCAGCAGGGCCGATCACTCATCACCGATCCAACGGTTAGTTCAGATAAAACTCCTTATGATGCAATCAAATCACATCGTTGCCCTCTCCAAGCCAATCGGAGTGAAGCATGTCCGCATCCTATCGACGAAGAGACGCGAATCACCATTCTAAATGCATAGACTCGCCGAATAACCTGCCTGTTTACGGACATCGTCATGTTCGTCGCTGGTAACGTGAGCAATTTCATTTAACCTAGTCAGAGCATCTTCAGTTTCTGTGCTGACAGCAACCTGTCGATGAAAACACAGAAAAAGAAAGGATGAGATAAAAGGAAGCCATTAAATAAGTAAATATACAACATGTACTAACAGGAATCTTGTAGAAACTTGTCATGCAACCTCAGCCCTATTGATCTGGCCCAGAAACTCACCACGGCGACCTTGACGTCCTGCATACTGTGGAGAAGATTCTTCAGAGCCTCCTGGTCCAACTCAAGAGCTCTGATCTTCTCCAGAGCTTTAATATATAGCTCTTTGTACATTGCCACCTGGCCACACAGCGCACAGCAGTCAGTGCTAATCAATAAACGACCAAGTTGGCAATTGAATGATTAAACCTATACTCAGTACACCCTAAAGCCTGAGAGGACTCAGAGCGTCACCCCTACCTGGTTCAGCTCAGTATGGTCCGTCTGGGTGAACGTCTCCCGGAGTTCGGAGGGTCCCGGTCCACGAGACTGGTTCTGAGCTCTGCTGCAGGACAGCTGCTGAGATAGAGCCTCCACAATGACGAGCGTGGAGGTGAGCTGCTGTTCTAGCTCCTGCCTGGAGGCCGAGGCCAATCTTCCGGGGAAAAGGCTGCCGACGAGCAACATGGGCCAACCAGTCAAACGATAAATTAAAGTAGCATAACCGCTAATAAAAAAAATAATCTAAAAGCTCTCAACCCATATGGATTCATCTAAAGTAATTCAGCTGAACCAAATCAAGGACTAAGAGCAACATGACTTTTCTCAGAACAAAAGCAAACTCACTTCCATAACAGGGAGTCTGTGCTGGTACTGGCATCAGCCACAGAGAACTCCCTCTTCCGCTCGAAGATGCCCGAGGTGTTGACGCTCCGCTCGCTCAGCCGAACCGGACTGGTCCAGGTGCCGACGCTGTGGCACTCTGCAGGGGGCGCGCCTACACAGAGGTTCCCCGACGTGCGGATGAGCAATTCCGCCATCTGCAGGAGCTGCTGATGCAGGGGCACGGCCCTGGCGGGAAAGGGGTCTGCAGGGACCCCCACAGCTTGAGACAGCTCCAAGCTCAGTGCGGTGGAGTTCAGCTGAGGTGGCGGCATGGGACTCTCCAGGTTCTCAGTCCACAGGCCGCTCACTCGACCTCCCGGGGGGCTATTGTGCTTCTCGAGAGCAGCTGCGGTACATTCTGCACGCCGTCCGGAAAGGGCGCTACCACCTGCCGGCAGATGGCCCAAAAACTCATCCTGAGGCTGGCCGGGATTCTGTGCCTGCTCCCTCAAGGAAGCGCTCTGTGAGAGAGCAGAGTGGAGGATCTTTGGGAAGGAGAGAGTGAAAGGGTCCTCAGAGCCTTCCTGGGAGTGCAGAATAGAGAGGCCACTGTCGTGGGACGTCCCAGCGCCGGCTTGGGCTGCTCCATTCTCCTGCAAGCCCCTTGGAAACATTGGACCTCCATCTACCTGGATTTTCTTACCCAAAAATGGCGTAGAACTCCCTGCAGCTAAACCAACTGCATCATCCTTCATATTTTGCCAAAGAGAAGCATTTAATACTGGACTGGCCGCCAGCGTCACAATGACATGTGGCAGGGACTGGTCAGTGATTCTAGAAAGTTCAGGCTGCTGATGCTCATCTACACTCTGCTCAACGCGCACTGTCAGAAGGGATTCCCCGGAACCTTCCTGATCAACTGGAGCACAAGAGCATTCATCTGCATCAGTGTCCTTTAAACTCTCAGAGCAGAGCTCTGGAATATTCTGACAACCAACTTGGACCACGTTCTCGGCATTTGTGTCTGACCCCGTCGAAATACGAGATGATTCAGAACCAGGTAGCTCATTTCCCAAAATGCTACTTTCCTTCCCCAAACAGTAAGCATGGTCCTTGTGCCCACTGCTGGACTGTGGGACTGGGTCTTCCAAATCCTCAACTGCATTGCTCTCATTTCCACAGATGACAAAACTTTGGCCAACTTGATCTTCAGGCAAAGGCAAAACAGTCTCCTCTGAAAGTCTGGAGGCATCTGTGATCTCAATGTCAGCTCCAGTGCACACGAAGGATTTCATTGTGATGTGAGCCACTCCGTCGCCATACTGCTGGCCAACAGCATCTTCATCAGCGACTGGAACCGCGTCACTACTCACATCGTCAAATCGTTCGTCCAGAGAAGCTCTGGTCTCAATTCCCTCACCATCTGGTTGTTTCTCATTTTCTATTTTCACAGTCTCCATACTGTACAAAACACCTGAACTACACTCGGCCATTTCTAAATCTGTCACATTCTCCTTCATGTGGTCCATGTCCTCTGGCAGAATTACAGCGGCAGGTGAACGGCGAGCGCAGACAGGACGCGGCTCCGACTTACATCTTGTCATTTCACCCTTTATGGAGGAACAAATCAGTGCGACAGTTTATAAACTACTTACTCACCCCTTACGTAGGAATAAGATCAAATAAGCGAACTCGTGTACCCTGATTGCAATTCGAGTCCCGCGTTGGTTCCCGTGGGAGTGTTGCAGCCCCAAAAGCTCATTCTGCAGGCTTCTCAGCGGCGACCTGTCAGCGGACTGCATCGCAGGCTGTGCAAACACGTCAGTGCAATGGGGTCATCAGCTTAAATCGCCCTAACACGGTCTGCTTCCAAAGATGCTTATTTACAGTTGGTATACGGCGCATTCATGGCACGGAAGTCGCACACTTACAGCGCTATGTCTTAGTAGTCCTCTTCTGGATGATATCCTACTGTCGTATGTGTGTAGGTACGGAGCAAATTCCTAAATGATGAAAATGTGACTCTCTCTGACTGTTTCCTGTTAAGCGAGCTACTGACAATGAAAATGCGTTTCTTTATTAGTCAGACGGGAGCAACTTAGGGGACAGTACGGACTACAGGGACCCGCTCATTGCTGTCAACAGCAAGGCGGGACAAATACAGCTCCTAGATAGGGACATTTCTAAACAATCGCGCTCGGCTATACACAAGACACAAAGGTTACACTCAAAGAGTGATAGTAGTTTTGGTATACGGTGTAAAACGGCAGTTTTAGCAATAATAAACTCATTTTACTCACCAAACTTTAACCGCCTGCTATTAATTCAAACCCAAGATGCTCTTCTCTCATTGGATAATACAAGTAAATCGTCATGACGTCTTTCGTCATTGCGTACGCACGTATGCATGTAGTCAATGCCAGCGCATGCTCAGTAGGCTGTGTCAGATGTTGCCGTATGATGAGCGGTTTGTCCGCTGTGTAAATATTCTTCTCTTAGGCATTCTTCAAAGCGTCGAAAGCTTATGATGCCAGAAACTCATAAATTCCCTTTTACCACATATTCACTGGAAGTGTAGTTTTATTCTCATAAAACACTGCGATTTTTTTCAGTGACTGAAAGGCTTCCCATTCGCACGTAGTCAGTTTGTCGTTTTTGTGTTTATCAAAATGTATGAATATCTAACTTAGATAAGTAGATTTATGTCGGTTTAATATTATATATTTATGCACCATAAGAGCAATTTAAAATATCAAGTTCACTAAATTTCGTGCCATCAGTTCCACTGTGTGACGTACGGATAACATTTACAGCATATTGAGAGTGCAATACCGTAAACATGTCCGATTGGAGAGTGTAAATGTGGTTTCATGCCATAGACTTCAAATGCAAGATCTCACTATTCTGAAAGAACAAACTACTGTTAACCATTTTCACACACATTTTGCGTGCACAATGTCACAAACTGGTATTTCCTTTTCATAATCATTAATGTTAGCTTCTCCGCGTCGGATTCAGAAAATACAGATTTAAAAAGGAATGATTATAGGATCACGGCTCCACTTTTGTGCCTTCCATAGTCAGTTGGCTGAGCTGGGAGGCATCCACGTGGCCGCTTTCTGCCCGTCTCCGGAGGGCAGCCGTGCTGCGTTGGCGGTTGAGGCAGCTCAGGGGGATGGCAGCCACGCTGCTGCGCCGGTGTGGCACTCTCTCCTGCAGCCTCTTCTGTGTCAAGGCCTCAGAGGCACCATCCAGAGACAACTTCCTACCCTTCGGCGCCTGCTGTGGTGGAGGGGGTGTCTGACACAGGTGCTGAGACCCGGGGAGCGCCCGGGCCTCTGGCCTGTAGGAAGGGCTAAGCTGCACCTGTAGCACCTCCCGCAGGTTAACCATGTCTACCCTCCAGCCAACGGTGGCAGAGCTGGTGTTGATTCGGTCTGGTTTTGCAATCCTCGTCTTCCTCTTCTCAGGGAGCTCTGGCAACTCCTTGGATGGTAGCTGGGAAAAAGCTTGCCTTTTTTCCCAGAGATCGGCAGGGATGGTCTCATATGGCAGATCTTTCCAGAATATTTGGCTTTTCTTGTCGCGTGACCGCCCACTGACATTTCTGCTATTAGTCATCCCGTCTGAGGGTTTCTGCTTGTGTCCTCCACTGCGGGGGTCAGAAAGGAACACGTCCGCAACAGACGCGTCCCTGCCGAAGCCGTACTTCTTCATAGCGTCCAGGAGCAGGCCATAGATCGTGATGTTGCCCCGAACGGCAGCGTAGTGCAGCACCGTCCGGCCCTCGAGGTCGACGTGATTCAGATCTGAGTCGAGAGCCCGGATGAGCAGCGTGGCAAGCGGCAGTCTCCCGTACAGGGCGGCGTACATGAGCGCAGAGCGGCCCTGTCGGTCAGAGAGCCCCACCCTCGCCCCATGAATGAGCAGCATCCGGGCCACGCCCACAGCCCACAGCTCCCCGTCGTGCAAAGCGCACAGCATCAGGGGGCTTCTCCCAGCAGTGTCCCTCACGTCGACGTCCATCCCTGACTCGACCAGCCTCCTAGCCAGGCGAAAGTCCGCTTTCAGGATTGCGTCATGGATATGCATTTCACTCGTGCGCTCTGCCCAAAGTCTTCCGTGATTTTCAGCTCTGGTTGAAAATTGCCAGGATCTTTCCCAACACCCTCCAGCCAGAAAGATTCTCTGTGGCTTGGGCAGCAAATCCTGTTACTTAGTTTCCCTGTATTGCCTCGTTAGACTTTGGTCCAAAGGAACCCAGTACTTCCTTATAAACTAAGCTTTGCACCATTCACACGCACACATTGCTGAAACTCAATCCGCAGTTGCTATTGGAAAGGGGCGTGGCCAAGGCCGTAAATCTCGCTTCGAAAACCCATAACACTTAGCGATGCAAAACAAAACAGCCCTTTATTCTTTATAAAAGGTGATGTAAGCCGTTTCACCCCCTTCCTGAAAATGACCACACTGCCGCTTTTGTGTCAAGTGTAACAGTATGCTGAGGACTATCAGCAGCAGAGGAGGAAAATTCCTGAAAAGGTGTCAAGGACGACTGACTGAAGGACCACACAAGTTTAAACACCATGACCTTTTATAACAGCATTCAGGAAACCAAACATGGGAGCATGCTGATACTGATCTTATTTTGTTATTTAAAACCAGGCATCAACAGGCACTCCAACAGAGCAACCGCAAATGTTCAAATATTTAATGGTGGGTTAAACTGAAACCTCAGAGCCCCCCCCCCCAATACTTGGATGAAATAAGCAAATATAAATAGGACTTATTTGTTGCGATAATACATGATTTTTCTTTTCACGTTTTAGCGTTTTTAAACATAATATTCTCTATAATATTTGATCCACAAGTAAAAACTATCATATACCTCAGTCAGTTTTAGCAATGCAAATCAGGATTAGAGATTTTGTCACAACTTCTTATTTACCACAATTTGTATATTTGGGAAGATATTTATTTTAAATAATGAACTTACAAAAGCCTCTATGCTTAAATTAAGTACCTGCAGCCCAGAGCCGTATCAGAGCTCTAAGCTGGTTCTATTGGCTGGACCCTGAGCACCTCAGCGAAATCCGGGCCGAACCAGCAGGTGATGTGGGCCGTGTCCAGGGAAAAGTAGAAGAGCTTGTCCTGGCAGCTGGCTCGACGGTACACGGAGCGCGGGTCGGCAGAGAGCACCCCCCGGATAGCGGCCATCGCCTCCTCCGGACCCGAAAGGAACCGGAAACTGGGTTTCCCACGAACTGGACAAGAAGAAGCAAAAGTCCATGAGTGGCTGTAAGTGCAGACACTAGATTTCAATGAACACAGTCATGTGTCACATTTCAGTCACTTGGGCAAACTTTTCGACCAAAAAGCTTTATTATTAAAAGCACAATAAGACCCTGAATTGAATCACTATCAGTCTTAAGTTATTTCCTGTAAAATGCTGCCCTCTGCTGGACAAATATAAAAATAATACCTATTGGCAGATATCCTTACTGCAGACTAATTTTATTGTGACTAATTCTGCAGTATGATTAGACCGAACAACTTAATTGGGAGTATAAGCGTACCTGATTGGCCGGGGGGTCGAAATGCCCGCAAGTCTGCCTCAGCGTACGGTGTAAAGCGAACCACCAGACTGTTCACTGGGGGTTCCCTGATCCAGGAAGCTATGGTGCTATAGGAGTCCTCGCTGAAGCACACCTTGGCACTGCGCTGACGCTCCTCATCCTCACAGGGCTCGGCTTTTGGGCAGCCTGGCACCAGGTCACCGTCTTCCACTGAATCCTGGATGGACTCTTTCTGACTGACATAGCTCTTAACCACCTGCAGCACCGAAGTCAGATCGCGCCCCCCTGCAAAGCAACCATCAACAGACGCTCCCTGGACATTCTGATCATCTCCTTTCCCAACCCAGGACTCATCATCTGAGGGGGCTGCGTTTAGCTCAGACTCAATCCGCAGCTCCTGCTCCATATCTACACAGTTGTCCTTCGCCTGCTTGATGGCCGCATCTCTCAGTTCATCGGAAGATGGCACAGTCCCTCCTGGCCGGTCATCAGTACCACATTCTCCTGTATGCCAATCTCCTCTGCTCAGTGGACAGTCATAATCTGGGATATAGGGCTTGATGTCCAGAACAGGAGTGCCGTCAATCATGTCAATCCCAGAAAGATAAAGCGTATCACCTAGAAAAAAAAATAATTGAAACCGAACTGTTTACAAACAGAGAGCACCATCTAGTGGAGGCAAGAAATACTGCAAATGGTTCATTCGGTGTAAATTTGCCTATCGCTGCAAACGGGCCACCCTCAGTCCCCACACTGAGCTTGTCCACATCACCTGTGACCTTGTCCAGCTTGGCGAGAGTCAGCCCCAGCGCGTTGGGCCTATGAGGACTGCGGGAGGAGTACAGCCCCACCCTCCGGCCATCCATCCTGGGGGGCTTCACCTTGGCCTTATGACTCAGGTGTCCGTTTTTATGGAAAAGGAAGATGATCCTGGAAAATGATGATAAGGAACAAAGAACAAAAAAACTAAATTCACTAATATACATGTATGATTGCCCTCTGGGTGTTATAAAGCAGATGATACAAATCAGCCCAGCAGTCTTATATTATTAATGTGTAATTATTCTATGGACCAGCCAAAGTGTGATTCTCACTTAATCTCAATTAAGGTCCAAATAAACAGGCACCTCCCACTGAGATTTCCCCTCCTTTCAGCCATTGGTTTATTTTTCCTACTGTCGACAAGGTCTCCCCTACCAATAGCTACCAATGCCACTGAAGTGATTTCAATGTCATAAACAGAAAAAAATGCATTTCTTCACAATCCCCATTGAATTTAGCTGGAAAAAAATCCAATATATATTTAAAATGTTTGCAGTAAATTATGCAACTGTCAATTAATCCTCTCTATTTTTTTTTTTTGGTGAAGTGGATTCAACAATCAATATTTAAGAGTCTATTTAAGAAACGACGCAAACTAGATTAGGAATTCTGGTTTTAAATGCTGCCCCTATTGGTCAATTCAGGTAAGGACAAGGAGGACTGGAACGCAGGAGCAGGACAGAGAAGACTTGCAATCTAGGGTTAAGGGGAGCATGAGCTTCCTTACCACACATGTGAGTACTGCTCCAGGCCAGTCAGTGCATGCTCAGGGTTGCTGAATATGGCCCGCCGTATCTGTATGGTCGCTCGAGATGGGCCGCACACCGTCGGCTGTCGTGGGGTGCCATTTTTCTCCAAGAAGCAGGACTGGATGAACCCAATCGGAACAGTCTGGATGTTTCCTGGAGGTCATGTGTTTTTGACACCGACAGATGCATGACGACAAGCTCATACAGGACACATTAGATGCCATATTGAATACTAAATCTGATTATTGTGAATTAGAAGCTCAGTGTTTGTTCCACCTGTACTCAAAGCTGCACTTAATGAGGGTAAAAACACAAAATAATATCGTGAGTCATAAATAATTCTTAATTTATACAAAAATAGCAAAATATAGAAAGGTAGGGTGGCAACAGACCTTGCTCTAGGGAAATTCCTTTGACCTCATCCAGCTTCTGGGGGTTTTTCGTATTCATTTTCGCCCCCTTCTGGTCATACGCGGCCAAAGCTGATTCCAGAGTCGTTAAATGTTTCTTGTGAACGAGAATAGCAGTATCCATCTTTTGCCTAAAATACGTGAATTTCAGTAAAGGATAGGTTAATCAGTTTAGTACTACATATACCACAAGTAATCGTCAAAATTTAAATTTATTTAGCAGCATTATGTGCAACTGGTGTGGGTTAGAAAAGTCTAGTTTCGATGCTGAAGCTATAATAATTTGTTCAGGCGTCAGCTAGCATTAAAAAAGTGCGTGGCTTATCTAAGGCCTGATTTTAAGAAATTATTAATCACCTTTAGCTTTTATTGCACCAGAGCAAGCAAAACCACTAAGCTCATACAAAATATTATTAGTAGATGACTGTGATTCATGGAATGACATGAAGAGAAATTACGTAACATCGAGCAAATAAGGCTAGACTTCACTCCACCACAAAAATGAACAGCAAAACGAGCCAAATGGTACTACGGGAACTTCTGATATTAATACCTCAGGTTTTTTATTTCCTTCCTCATCACCGAGATTTGCTGATTGAGTTTTATCGTACGTTGGTTACAGCTGCACGGACTAGACATTTCGCCTTGAACACAAAGCTTTTCTGGCAATATCAGTATTACAAAATTATTTAATTATGCTTTGAACGCGTACAATAAACCACAATCTCATATATTCAATCTTGCCACTGTGCAGGAAACACACTAAATACGCCGTTGTGCTATTAGAAAGAATATCTGTCGCGGAATTAATACGTGACATCAAAACGCGTGAACTATCTGAGAGGCCATTGGCTGTTTGAAACCGGACTTTGAAAACCCGGATGTGCACGTCCCACGTGCCTGAACGTATATAAGACATAGTTTACCAATTTTATCTGAATTTAAAAATCGCAGATTGAAATGTACTCACGTAATGCTTTGTTCTAGAGCTTTCGGTACATCGATAGTGTGTATTTTAAGCGTTGGGGTTTTCTTGAAACGTGAAACGTTCAACGTGTGGTACAGATACGTTGCACAACTAGTACTTTGCCCTTATACACCGGAAACGTATAAAAAAATTGCCCTTTCTTTTTGCGGAGAATATTTAACGTGTAAAACTACGCGCTTTGAATTTTGAGAGACCATTGTAAATGATGTGTTAATTAAAAAAAACTTTAATAATGTCTTTTAAAAAGCAAATGATAAAATGTCGTAGTATGTTAAATGGACAGTAGAGGAAAGTAATAAGCAGATAAAGGATTTTCTGCAGCCTCGGTAATATTAAAGTCCACTGGATATTTGTTAAAATTTTATTTTATTTTATAAACCATTCCTTCTTGTACAAAACTGGTACAATGGGTATTTTTTTTTATGTGAAACATTAATACATGCATTTTTTTCCTTTTCTACTAAAACGACAGCATGTTTATACAGATGTTATGCTTTAAAAACAATTTTACCCAAAAATAAATATAAACTTCACTTTTTTTAATTGTAACATTTATTGTGAAACAAAATTATTAAGATCTTTTTATGATAATGTATATACTCTGAATACAAAGGTTTAACATTACAAAACTCTCTTAATCAAAGACATTTCCCTTGGGCATGGTGTTGCTGAGAAGGTCTGACGAGACCTGTGGTTCCTCAGGAGACACTGCTTGGGAGGTTCTCCTCCATGGTAGGAAGGATACACGTCAGTGTGGGAGATGCCTGGTTATTGTCTGCCTTGCTGTCCGACAGCTCTTCATTTGTGCCTGCAAAGACATACACGAGTGAGCCAGCCCTGCCCTGGTTTGCGGTGATTAACACTGCTCAAACAGCACCCTCTATCGCACCTACCCAGATCAGGGAGCAGGGGCTCCTTAGGCTGGGGTATGTCCTCCTGCTCATCAGGCCCCAGGTCCTCTATCAGCACCTCCTCCACCAGCTGGCCGGTCTTGGGCTCTGTGTCTAGCTTTTCCACCTCAGAAAGGACAGGAACTATCTCGACCTCAGGCTGAATGAGAACGGGGGCAAACGAAAGGGCCATCGGGGAGAATGTGAGAGGTGGGGGAGGTTCCTTGTAGGTTGGTTCTGGCAGACTGGCTACCTGCGGAGGGGGCAGTTCTTCCACACTCGTGGGCTCTGGGGGAACGTCCGCCTGGGCCGGCTCGGGGTCGGCCTTGGGGTCAGCCTTTCTCGGCCGGCCTATTTTGCCCTGGCCACTCTTGTCGTGTGCAACTCTCGGCCGCTTGCTTTGCACCCTGCGATCAAAGGTTGAAAAGATATTAATGCAGTAAACACGGCAGCCCGCATTTTGAAAACTGTTCAGGCCATCGCCGATATAGTAATTCCGTCTGGACTGCGCTGTCACAGCTTTCAGCCTTGGGAATTACAGAATCAGAGAGGAGCTTCCAGAAAAATCCAGCTTTGCAGAATAACATCTGGGATCACAACATGACACTCACCATCATTACAGCTTTAATAATTAAAATGAATAGCTTTAAAATTTGAGAATGACTTTAAAGTATAACTGCATAAGTTTAACATCTTAATTTTTCAAAAGATTGAACAGATTTACCATTTATCTTTCCAGCATTATTACATCTAACAAATATCTAGTGTGACAGTGACTCTTCTGCTCCCATTGCTTTGAATAGTGATTCAATAAGTATCACAGTGATTCCAGACTGAGGGAAGATGATTTTTGTTGTTCTTAAATAATAATCTTATGTTGTAAACTGTGAACTATTACAGAAAATCCATGCAACCTCACACCCATTCCTGCCCCTGTGAATGTGTCACTCACCAAGCACCTTTAATCTCCATTAATGCCATCTGAAAGTTAACTTCAGTCCTCAGTAATTATGCACAGGTATATCCACTAAAGTACCGGGGCAAACCACAGCACACTCTCAGAAAAATGGGTAAAAATTTGTACCTTTGCTTGTCACTGGACCTGTAACCTCAAGGGTCTGCCAATAGTATCCTTGGTTGTAAGTAATTGTACATTTTAAGGCACAGAGACAGACTCTGAGGAACATTTTTGTACCATTGATGGTACATTAAAGCTGTTTGTATCGTTGGAATGTTCCTCAGAATCCATTTATGTAAATTAAAAGGTACAAGTACAAGGGTACAGTCTCAGTGACAAGCAAAGGTGCAAATTTTTACCCATTTTTCTGAGAGTACAGGATAGCAAACTCAGTACTGTAGGAAGTTGTTAGGGCGTGGACTGTACAGGCCAACTTACATGCCTGAGGCTATCCAGTGTCACTGCATGTAAAGCAGGGGTTAGTGTTTACAGGGCGTGCAAAGACCACAAGAGTCCTGTGCAAACAGGCAGTTCGGACACAGCAGGTCACCCTCAGTACACAAACGCGCCACATATCTCACAACAGGGGGAATCACTGCGCACGATCCATCTAATTACGGTTTAAAGATGAAAAGAAACAAGAGTCACTCTCTTGTTAGACAACCTGAAATGAAAATATATTTTTAAGTTATTTTCTGGAGTGCCCCAGTACTGTCCAGGTAAAAACAGGAGACATATTGTACCAAGACCCTGGATTTGATTCCTTCTATGATGCATTGAAATTGGGAGAAACTTATTTTAAAATCCTATTTATAAATTATGTTCTTTACATTTTAGGTTTTCTTGGATAAATGCATAATCTTAATAGTAATGCAACATATTAAGTCTTGAGACAATGCTATCTTGTCTAATTTTACTGTAGTATTGTTGTGAAGGATTGACAATGTTGAAAGTGCTGCTTACCTAATTTACACGAAGCTGAGAGCAGGGTTTCTGGGACAGAATTTTCTGTCAGATAATTCCGCAAAAGTTTGTTTATCAGTCATTATTCGGATATTTGGGCCAGTTATTTAAGAACCAAAGAGGTTCTTCTGAAGGTTTAATTTGACGTGGCACCGAGCAGCAACGTAGACCGCGGCCGTCAGCTTCCACCCGCCGCGGATGATGTGAGCGCTGCGGCGTGCAGAGCACTGACTCAGCTTTGCCAGCAGGACAGAAGATCGGTTGTCTGCAATGTCACTTACTGTGTTTCATTATGTCACCATCCCGACCCCGCCTTATGACCTAAATTCTCGCTGCCATTTGGCAGTTAACACCGACAAACCATCGCCGTCAGGTGCTTGGGGATCCACAAGATCCGATAGAATAATGAGCAATGTATTTTACAGCACGTGTCGAGTCATGTCATCAATTAAAGTCTGTCTTGAGTCTTGCAATGTGTATTTTTCACGCGCTATATTTGAACTATTTATCTTTAGAGGTCTCAGAGACGTTGTCGGTAGCAGCCCGCGTATCAGAATTGCGGTAGATCGAATGACTTTAACTTTACCCATGAACCCACTGGTAAGTTGCTTTTTCTTCAGCCTCCGCCTTCCTTTTTCTCAGCAGGTCTCTGTCCCTCAGTCTGTGTCTTATATTACCTGCAATCCAAGACACACCATGCGTCATTATTGTTATGGATAAATTAGTGCTAATCAATCGTCGGGAATGAGAAATAAATCAAAAAGACAATAACGTGCCAAAACGAAATGTAAGAAGGACAATAGTAAATTAAATAAAATATGATCAATATTTGATATTGTAGTTTAAGATTACCCAGGCCATTATTACCGTTACTTCATTTTTCATTTTATGTGGAACATTTGTTTACGCCTAATACTGAAACAAAATACTTCATTTTGTATGTGCGTGTATCAGTTCATAGCCAAACACAGTTCATTAAAACAAAAATGCACGAACTCAATTTGCGGTCCAGTGTTGCATAATTTTGATATGTGGTGACTGTTGTACTCTACGTTACTACCAAGCGCCCAATACACACCAGTGCAATAGTAATGCTTGCAATATAATGAGTGATATGTTTATACAGCTGCCTACTATAGACAAAAACGATATCCCACATTAATAACGCAATGACTGATCATCTGAATTAGTTGCCAAAATTGTGGAAACACTTCCAATATTTACAGATTGCAGAACTTCATTCAACTGTTGCTTCAGTTACGTAGTTAATCGTCCAATGTATGATCAAATAATGAAATAGCATTATTTGATTGTTTGTAAACATTACCGCCAATATCGTGGAGTATTTTTAAAGCGTGATGTCAGAAATGCAGGTGTTTCCACAGTTTTGGCCACTAGTGTACATCTGATGTTGGTTTTCAGTGCAGGACGGTACTTGACAGCAGTCCCTAGAACCAAGTGAAGCGTACAGCCATGTTTCAATGGCGGGAAGCAACAAAACCATATAACAAAATATTATCAAAGACCATTTTCAGGATTTTTAGCTATTTACTGCAGACGTTGCATATTATATACTGCAAAGCTGCCACGCTAAGCATATATATTTGCCCCAGGTTTCATGTAAACTATAGACTATAGTATGTAAAAAGTTGATGAAGATGATAATGTATAGTTAAAACACTTAGATAGCGACACGAAAGCACATTCTTTGAATCGTACAATCATGTATATGAAAAACCGCGGCAGAGATCGATTTACTCAGGTAAATTCTTTCTCCTGCTGTAATTCCACCCCGTATCCTGTGACAGTGTGTGCTGCTGTATTTGCAAACCCAGAGTTCACACTCATACCTTGCATGTCATCTTCTTCTTTAGATTCCATTTGCGTTATATCTTTTTCCAGAGTCTCCATATTGTAAATATAAAGCCAAATTGATCTTAAGGAGAGAAAAATTCCGAAATAAAAAAAAACCTCCGGGAAGTTCTAACGTCAATTCTGCCTATTCGCAACTCCCGCCCCTTGAAATAATTATCTAGTTAACCATTAACATAGTGCCTGAAGAGTTCAGCGGCTCTGCCTTATCGTATTTGTGAAGGTGGGGAACTTGGCACATCGCAAGGAAAAGCAGGGCATGCTTTAAGCGCAGATAGGGGGTCCTCCTCTCAGTGAAAGTTTTTTTTAAGCAGTATTACACGCCCACCCAGAGCAGCTCACATGCATGGTCTCGGTAAGTCTCCGGGGTGGTATTCAAAATGTAATGGTTGTTTGCAATGGCAGTGCGGGTAAACATAGGTTTAATGGTATGAAATAACCGTGCTGCATATGGTGGTTTTGCTCGACATTTAGTGATGCTTTCTTTATGTGTGCGGACAGAACATACATAAGAAAGTGACTCGCACAGGGAGAAGGGACGGTGCCCTTTTCGTGTTCTTTTTGCTGCTCTCCCAGCGACACGTCTTTTACCTGCATAAAATGATTACATTTCTGACTCTTATTACACATTAAAGTAGATTATAACTTATTTATAACTTGACAGATTCTCTCTTTTGCTGCGGTACTAGCTTGACTGTATTGAGTAGATATGAAATATTTAACTGGACGAACATTCATTTGCACTTGAAACTCTTAAATCCGGGTGTACTTTTAATGAATGAATGAATTAATTACTAAATATTCTCTCGCTATTATTTCACCATGTTAAGCTGTTAACGAAATACGTGGTAGCTGTAAACGTCTTTCAGATTACATCATGAAATACTAAAATAATATGTTGACTTTTTAGAGAAAGAATGACAGTTGAGAAATATAACGTTCATTTTGAATATGGCGCCAGTGAGAATATTTTGGGCTTGCCGCCCCCCCTCCTTCCCATCTTGAATTGTACTTATCTTATCTGTTACGGAGGGCGCTCTTCATTTTCAGGGTGTGCTCTCAATCTCCACTTCACACATTGTAACCAAAAAAAGGAAAAAAAAAAATATATATAGTGATGATGCTGTCTCTCTTTCTCCCTGTTTCGCGGCTGCGGAGGGACCGCGTTCTGCCAGAATGAACCACTGAGAGACGACGTCGTATTCCCATTATCTGGAATTATTTGATGATGAAAGCACATCTCTTTTTACATAGGGCAAAAAAATGGCATCGTTCTGTGAATTCCTAAACAGCAGACGGCAGTGGGATTACAGTGTATGAACTAAATCCACCCCACTACCCTATTTCCAGGTCCCTTGGGGTGACACTTAAACACTTCATAAAGTAAACTCTTTATGAAGAGGCACCAGTGCATTTTTATCCAATTATAAAAGCAGGAAACCAGCCAGCCATCTTAAACATTAAGGTCGCATTTTTGTCTGAACTGTTTTACTAAACAAATGGCCTTTTCTCCATGCCTTCTGCTTTGTGTGTGTGCGCACTTTTCCCATCCTTCTATACTTAATTATTCTAATGTTTTCATTGTATGATTACATGTCCCAAGGCTATATCTGCTGTAAATATTGATATTATGCACTCAACACTCTGATCTAATGAAGCATTAAAAACTAAAATCGAAATAAACTTCTTGCCTTATTTCCAGCAGGATAAGAAGTGAAAAAAATGGAGACGTCATATAAGAAATCACCCTATAGTTTCAGCCATCTATAAATCCATCCATCCATCCATCTTCTTCACGCTTATCCTGATTATGTTCAGGGGGGGCCCGGACCCTCTCAAGCACGACAGGGTACAAGGCTGGGGGCCACTCTGATAAGATCCCAGCCCATTGCAGGGCTCATATACAGTCACATTCTCGCACGCAGTCATATGCTGCGGGCGATTCAGACACGCCGATCAGCCTCACTGCGTGTGTTTGGACTGCAGAAGGAACCTGGAGCACCCAGTGGGAACCCAGGTGACACAGAAAAAACATGCAAACTCCGCACACACAAAAAAAGCAGGATTCAACCCCCCCCCCCAGCCCTGGAAGTGTGAGGCCCAGTGTTGTGCACTGAGGCACCAGCCACTTCCCATTGAAATGACATCACCATCCACGCCATGCATTTCTGAAGTACGTCTCATTGACGTACATGAGATGGTAGACGCACAGTTGCTCGCACTTTTGAATATTATCGTTGCCTTACCTTGTCTTCCCCCTCTGGCATGCTTAGTTACAGTCTAAAACCTGCAGGACATATAACGTATGTGGGACATGCAAGCTTTGAATTAAGATGAACAAACAAATGTAACATAGTATAACATTACATTATAATGTAACCCATCATGTTTCATACAAATGTACTGAGGCATTGTAATCTTTTACTGACTGAAAGGGACAAGTTGATCTATCGTTTTACATTTAAACATTGAAACATGGCAGTGATTATTTCATGATGAAAACTGCTACTCCAGCACACCATATGTAAGGTGTGACGTCTGAGAAGAACGCAGGCAAACAAAATATAGATACCCTGTAAGACGTATATTTGCCGGCTTATTCTTTACCACATTAAAGTGTCGTACAGCCGCAATAAATGAATGCTGTGATTTCTGCTGTTGGGGTTCTGATACGTCCAATACAAATATCTAGCACAGAAAAGACATTTGCAATGTCTGGAATGCATGGCCTACTTTTGTTTTTATTGAAAAAAAACATGAAGGGTGAAAGTGTGCCGATGGCAATTAAATCTCTGTCACAGCAAAGCTGTCCATTGTAAGCCCATACGCCCTATGACATCTGTGTCTGGACGTGTCTGCAACGGAGACATCACATTTCCTGACAGAAAAACCCATGACAGTAGTTGTACTGTACTTTGTAAATAGTGTAAAACAAAAAAAACATAGTGCCCTCTAGTGGCTACAGCCCCACACTGGCTCAATTATTTAAGTACAGTAAGGTCAATTTACAAACTAAAATAATTATCTTATTTCCCGCAGGGTTAATGTATTAGTAATGTATTACGGTCTTAGGTCTAGAACTCGGTTTTAATTATATGTATTACTTTTATACAATTTCTTAATCAATTCACAATGCATTTCATTGTAACAAAAAAAGTCAATACTTACAAATGGTTTGAAAATCAAATGGCTTACATTTAAGTAATAATATCTGTATTTTACACTCCTGACAATGACAATTATAAAATATATAGCAAGTTTAATGACAATTATATGTAGATATGATTTAATTTGTTATATAACATTAATATTGCAAGTTGCGTCAAACATTCACAAATCCAACAATAAAATATATTCAGAAATTTAGAAAATATAACCTGGAACATAAAAAAATAATTAGTCTTTACAGTTAACTTGTAATAATCACTGAAGTACAATTTATGGTTTATCCAAAACTCTGAACAAGCCATAAGGAAAAATAATTAAAGGACAGATTTATGCATCTTTGTATTTTGAACAAAACCAAAGCAGCATTTTTGTGCCAATTTCAATGGCAGAGTCTAATTATCTAACAGACACATAGAAGCATTAAAACAGTTTTAAGGACAAAACTGCAGAAGAAGAAATGAAAGAGCCTAAAGGTAAAGCATGACAAGGCTAAACACTAAAAAGGCCATCAGAATTCGTCTAGCATGCAGCATGGTGGCATTTCAATCTGAACAAAGAGTGACACCCTCCAAGTTACCTGACAAAGACTTAACTGCCCTCCATCAGCACTGGGGTATCGGTCAATTGTTCTGGCACGCTGCCCACTGGTGTTACTTGATGTCACAAAGACCAGATCCCATAAGATCCATAGCATGGAGAATGTTAAAGATTCACATATCCCTGGTTTAATCATTTAAATGATTAACGTTGGAGAAAGGCAACCTATCAAATCACATTTTAAGAAAATCTCCACTGATAAAACTCTTTTAGACAAACTTGCATTTTATTTAAAGTGGTATATTAAGCTATTTGTAAATAATTATTAGTTAACACAGGCATATTTATTAATAACACATGGACCTCTGGCAATAGTAACTGATGTAAAAATAAGGCATATTTTGTTAATGTAAAAGATAGCCTGAAATATACAGAGTTTTATATCGTGAGACAAGGTACAACGTGATAAAAAACTATCCTACTATTTCTGGCTCTGAGGGTGACACAACTCTGCTTACTGAATATTTTTTAAGCAGGGACATATTTGACTCACTATGCGGCTATACATTGTATAACACGGGATTAATTTCCAAAGTTTAGTTAAAGGAATGTCACATACAAAAAATATTTTCAATTAATAAATATAAATACATTACTAAATAAGTCCATTAACGTTTATTTACGCACAATTCTGAATGATCAATGCCTTTTATGTAAGACACGTGACGTCGTTCCTTAACACCTTCAAGAAATTCCAATTTTAATGTATTACGAATTATTTATATACGAATGCACCCTAAAACAACTACTTAGATTTTTGGGGTGAATATATAGAATCATTCTGCATGAAAACATCTGCGTGTTGCGATATACGAAGGCTTCTTACTTCATTTTCGTTTTGCCTCCTGCTGCAACAAACTTCAAACGCAAAACAAGCATCGCTACACCGCCGCGACCTCTATATGAAAACGTATGTGGAAACTTTTCAATTTACATAATACATGACTTCCTTCAGTAAATTACATGAATGGATGGCCTCATGAGAGCGTCGTGCTCAGTGACTGCATTGCCTGTTTAACTGCAGTGGGCGTTTCTGAACGCAGATGGCGGTATTGAGTATATATTTGTTTCAGTCCCGTTTCCCTCCATGGTCTCTCCTCTCCCTGAGTAACTTGGCGTTTGGTTCAGTTCATTATACAGTCCCATTTTCTCCCTCCATTAGGGGCATCTCTCTGCCTTTTGGACTGAGTGAAAATTCCACCAAGAAGCAAGAAGAGGAAAAAACACCTTTAAAGGGGAAAATGGACATGAAAAAGAGGATTCACTTGGAGCTTAGAAACAGGACACCATCTGATGTAAGTGCTTTTTTTTTGCTTGAAGAACCTCAAACCTTAGTTACTTAGCTTAGCTAGCTACTTTTTTGCTTTCCTAGTGACCTGTGCAGCTAGCAGGCTAGCTAACAGGCTAACGGTGACCACATGGGTTTAATGTTTTTCCAAATGTTACAAAGGCGGAAAAATGCGAGCCATCCGCGCGTCCAGCCTCATGTTTCCGAGCTCGGGGCTGACGATCAAGTATTGAAAACAAACATCCTATGTGGCCCAAGTACTTTCGAAAGGCTTATTCTTTATCTACCATGCATTTATTATAGCCCCTTAACCGCTCCGCAGTTGCTCGCTTCGTCGTTGTGTGCACCGGCCAGGTCGTCTTAATAAAAATATAGAAATCCAACTTCTGCATGGAGGGATCGAAGGACGATTTTACCACGATGCGTGGGACACGGGAAGGTTTATTTTATTTTGAGACCTTGGTAGCCATGTTTATACTCGCGAATGTGGGGCGCCTTTATTACAAAGCACTTTTCTTTTAATAAATGAAGCCCCGCAAGGTAGCGAATCTTGAGTGTTGCTCACACCAACTATTACTTTAAATTTCGATAAGTAATGGTTAACTAACTGGCGTTACTAGTTCGGACTGGCCACAAAAATCACCGAGACGGGCGGAGTCGTCAAAGTGCTTTTGCCTTTTTTGTTGTACGAGCCTCCATGTAGATATAAAAACTACCTGCGATAATATTTCGGCGGACTAGTAACTCACGTTAATTCGCCCATTCTTTTAACCCCCAGAAGCCGCCCAGTCTGCCTTTAGCAGTTAGTTGGGTTAACTTTACATGCAGAGTGGCGGATGAGGCTGCTTCTCCATTTAATCCGTGTTTACATGTCGCACCGATCGTATTAAAAAACTAATGTGCACGTTGGTGATCCGGCTCGGCCATCCTCCTTCGTGTTTTATTTTTTTTAAAGCGCCACGCCGCGTTGCCGGCATCTGCCGCCGGCCGCGGCAACCTAGTCTCACCGGCTGAGGCAGCCACTTTTTCGGCTTCCCGCCATATTCGGCAAAGAGCCCCCTTCAGCTGCGTATCTGCTACGGCGTACAGAGAATTTCGTGTTTATCGCCCCACAACTCCATCAAAAACACTGAGTACGTCCAACAACATTTAGATGCTTTTATTTTATTAAGTCCCCCCACTAGTTCGCGGGCGAGCACGGTCGGCTGTGTGGACCGACTGTACCCAGTCACCTCCGGTAGCCCTCGGACATGCAATAAAATGCCAACATGCGCGTCAAAAATGTAAACTTTTATAAATGTTCGGGACATTTTAAGCTTGCTTTTTTTAAAAAAAATTCCTGAGCAGAATAAGCGGTTCTCGTGGCCGCGCGCGGAGGGCTCGCGCGCCGTGCCTTGCTCGGCGCCATGTTGTCCCCCCCGCCGTCTTTGAAGCGCTGGAGAAAGGAAACTCTCCATCTTTGTCTCACTGATTTCCGCTCCGAGCGTTTCCTCCGCCGCTCGGCCACAAGAACCACCGACGGTTCGCTCTACCGCGTCTATCGACGGGCGATGGCTCTTCATCTTTCCCCCGCAGTAAAAAAAAACAACAAAAACAAAACGTTTGCTAAGAGAATAATGTATATTAAAGTTGTTTTTTTATGACGACGCGCCGCCGCGTCACCCCTCTCTGCTGCCGGTGGTTAATGGCGGGCTGACTCGTGCTCTGCAGCGCCTTAGCAGCGCGGCGCCCCTTAAAAGGGCAATGGCTATGCTAGGCTAGGCTATGCTAACTGTCCGCGAGCGAAAATCGCAGCGTTTGTCAGTCACCCCCGGCGGCGTCTGATATTAAAGGCGCCTTTTTGCTGCATTTCCCTGTGACTTCCTCTCAAACACATGCGTAGCCCGTAATCACAAGGCACAATTCCCCTCCATTTTGGTTCTGTAAATTTAAAAAAAAAAAAAAGTGATTGTGGTTAAACTGGGTGGCCAGCTACTTGGTAATCTTTATAATTTAAAACGGGTTATTCTCGGGTGTTTTAAAAATAAAATCTGGCTGCACTTTTTTGGCGCAGTCAGCGCGAAGCTGATACTGAAACACATACCCTGGGCCTATAAAATGTGGGTGATTGGCTGAATTAAAGTCGAGTTGCAACCTGAATGGGGATGATTATTGGGAAAAACCGCAGGTGTGCTACTCGGAAGGGGTGCAAAAAAGTAAGGGCTGGATTCACGTGGCGGAACGACACACATCCTGCTCCTTCGGCTCATTGTCCTTGATTTTTTTTTTTTTTTTTTTAAGCGCACCCCGTCACTATCTCATTCTTCATGACCTTTGGAGGATGCAGAAATAGAAATGGTGCTTTCAGAAAATGCATATCACTGTAGATACTGGAATGACTGGGAGAAGTTTCGGTGGAGCTTTGCGGCTCTGTGCGTCCACGTCATCGTCTCCCATTGACCACAGCCTGCTTCTCAGAACAGGGCTCATTCCATAAGATATATGAGCTGTGGGTCTGCAAGTAAACCAAACAAGGTGGCTTTTGTGTAGACATTTGTTTTAATCATATGCCACTTGATTTTGAGTAGGTCCCCCCAAGGCATCTGTTTAAAATATTTTTTTTCTGAACTATTTTGTGATTTATGTATGTTGGGTGTATTAGGGTAAGTATTGTTAAAACGGGACACCTGGCAAAATGGGACAATTACACTTTGCCATTATGTGTGTGAAACTTTCTATTCGATATAGCGTTCAAGGGGTATTAATGTATTTAGAATAGTATCGAGTTGGGGTTGAAAATATTGTGTAATTTTTTCCAGAAAGCAAATTTTCAGAAAATGTCACATTTTAACAATACTCACCCTATTTGTACCATATACTTTCCGACATGAGAAGCTGAACTGATTTGTGTTTTATAGGTACGAGAACTTGTCCTTGACAACTGCAGGTCCAATGAAGGGAAAATCGAAGGCCTCACTTCAGAATTCGTCAATCTTGAATTTCTTAGCTTGATCAACGTGGGCTTAATCTCAGTCTCCAACCTTCCCAAGCTTGGCAAGCTAAAAAAAGTAAGCAAGGTTTTTCTTCAGCATGTTGATATAACTTAGAATACTGCTGGAACATATGCATTTTTACAAATGAGGTGACAGAGAGGTGGTGCAGTGGTTAGCACTGTTGCCTCACACCTCTAGGACCTGGGTTCGAGTCTCCGCCAGGGTTCTGTGGTGGACTTTGCATGTTCTCCCTGTGTTGTTCTGGGGTTCTCTCCACGTACTCTGGTTCCCCCCCCCCCCAGTCTAAAAACATGCTATTTTGATTTGGAGCTACAATTTGGTAACTCCAATTCAAAATAGCTTGTTTTTAGAATGTCCTTTGGTCGGCATGGGGTGATAGGTTGGTACCCCATCATAGCTTCTGGGATAGGCTCCGCCCCCCACTACCCTGAATAGGAGAAATGGGTACAGAAAGTGGATGGATGGAGACGAGGACAGTCATTCTGCCGTGTGCATGCAGGAGCTTATTTTAATACCATTATGTATGTATGGATGTAACAGCATGAATTGGCTCATTTTCCCTCCCTTTGAAAGTCTTGTGCTTTAACACATTTTGTTTTCAATATGCATATATTAAATATTTAAATCTTCTTAACCAAAGTTTCTTTATGAATTTCTGATATACTTGTGTACCATCTTGCCATTAATTATTGATAGTTACATGTCTAATTGTTTTTGGTTGTGTTTTTGTTTGTCTTAAAACAACCCTGATTTTTTTTTTTGTTTTGTTTTGTTTAATGTATTCTCAGTGTTTTTCGATATGTTTTGTAAGTTTAAATTTCCAATTTCCTTTCAGTTGGAGCTCAGTGACAACAGAATTTCTGGCGGCCTCGACGTTTTAGCAGAAAAACTCCCAAACCTCACGCACCTAAACCTAAGTGGAAACAAGCTGAAAGACATCAGCACATTGGAACCACTGGTAAGGCGCCTTCTCACAGCAAAGGAATTTATCGTAATGCCTCTGTTTTGCACTGTACTTGTAAATAATCTAACAGTACAAGACTGACGTATTTTGTATTGTTGAAATGTAAATCCTAACACTTTTATGGGAATAACTCTGTAAAAATATACTAAGCCATTTTCATATTTGTTTCCTGTAATCCACCCTTGGTGAAAACTCATTTATGGTACGCGGGATTGTGTTTTTAATCTGTAGCACTACAATTATGATTCATAGTGTTTTTTTTTTTTTTCTTCCTTGTGTGCGGTCGTTACGGTCATGATGTGAAGTTGACGATTGTTCTGTGTTCCATACAACTGTCATAGTGATTCTTTATTTCTGCTCTGCGTACCTAATTGTTCCGTCCACTAGAAAAAGCTGGACAACCTGAAGAGCCTCGACCTTTTCAACTGTGAAGTGACGAACCTCAACGATTACCGGGAGAGCGTCTTCAAGCTCCTTCCACAGCTCACGTACTTGGATGGATATGACATGGATGACCACGAAGCCTCTGACTCGGATGGAGAGGTGGATGGAGATGGAGTAGATGAAGAAGATGATGATGACGAAGGTGTGAATGGATGTCTTCTGTGAAAATGAAGCCTTTTAAAAGCATTCGATCGCGTTCAGAGCTAGGGACGGCGCTGGTAATTCCGCCATCCTGATTGCTTTCTTTTCATGTGTACAGAAGGAGAGGAGGAGGAAGACGAAGATGGGGAAGACGGCGAAGAGGATTTTGATGAAGAGGATGACGACGACGATGATGACGATGAAGTTGAAGGCGAAGAAGATGAGGAGGATGTAAGTGGAGAAGATGAGGTATGAAGGTCTTCCCTGTCCCTTAAGGTGTTGTTGAAGTGCAACCGACTGAATTGCTGTTGAGTTGAAAGGATTTTTAGCAAGTCGTACTTGTTTGTCTAGGAGGAAGACTTTGGTCAGGATGGAGAACTGGATGATGAGGATGATGATGAGGACGATGATGATGAGGGTAGGTCTCAGTTTCCTCTGAAATGTAGTCGCTGCCCTCCAGTCAAATGGGGAGGGGGGGGGGGGGACTCTGTAAACTGACATTTGTTGTTTTTTCCAGAAGAAGAGGAAGGTAGGAAAGGCGAGAAGCGAAAGAGAGAGGCTGAGGACGAAGATGATGACGAGGAAGACGATGATTAAAAGCAAATGGCCTACCAGTTACCAACCCCTTACCCCCCTTCCACCATTTTTTTATTTTTGCTCCATTTCCCCCCCCCTCCTCCCCACACGCCGCCTCCAGAGCTCTGCCCCCGTACAGGACTGGATTGTGTTGGGTGTACTGGGGGCCTCAGGAGGTTTGCCCAGGGAATTGCTACCAGAACCCCTCTGGTATTATTTCATTCAGCATTCCACTATTTCAGTGTCAACCTATTTTTTGTGGATTCACTTGAGGACTTTGGGGACTGGTATCTAGTTTGGGTTTTGCGCTTTTAATATTTTTGTTTGAGGTTTTTTTTTTTTTTTTCGTTGTTTATTTTTATTTTTGTTTTCCCCCTCCACCCCAGTAAGATTATTGCTATAGCAACAAACGGTGATGGGGGGGCCATAATTTGAATGGCCCCCTGTTGCTGAAATCAAGGTTGTAGCTACATTTTTACTTTCTGTATGTCAGACACAAACTTTGTAAATAAAATCTTAACATTTTGCGTCTTGCCGTCCTGTGCAGTGCTTCTCCCATCGTAATGTCGGAGGTGGACTAGCCTTTTCTCCAGTGTGCATGTTATGGCCTGAAACCTTTAGTGATAAGCCTGTACACAGATGGGCATTATGGCAGCTGTTGCGATAAGGACCATATCGTGTTCAGGCCATTGTACCTGAAGATGTTGTTTTGCAGTGAGTCTACTTGACCGTTTGCAGTGATGCTTGTTCAGAATACCTTCAGCCACCGTGTCACTTATTTTTCCTTTGGCTAAAAAGAGTTGACCCAGCTCTCATGATTTTTTATATATTTTTTTGTATATCTGGAACCCACCTGACCATCATGAGAACCTGAAATGGCCGTCGGAGGCTCCTGTTTCGTCTGCACAATCGTAGCGGAAGTACATTTGTTCTTGGGTATAGTGAAACAGAAGTTATGTCACTGGTTAGGGGCAGCGTGTGGCTCAGTGGGCTAAGCCTGTGTGCCTGTACTCACAAGGTTGTCGGTTCAAACCCAGTCTCAGCATGTCTGTGGCTTCTTGAGCAAGGCCCTTAACCCCCAGCTACCTGGTCCCCTTTGCAGACAGCTTACTCTACAAAGAGCAAGTTAAGGGAGGTGTAAAAAGAATTTTCCCACGGGGACAATAAAGGTTTCAATTATTATTATTATATACTGATGGAACATCAGAAAAGTGACAAATTTAATGCCTTGAAAATGATGAGATGGCTCAGTGTAGTGTTGACTTATACTGGTATAGAGGAATACGATTAACAGCCGAAACGTGTTTCTTCCATGTCAGGTAGTATTAAGCATGTTTATGACACAAAAAAGGAACCGAATCAGATTTATTTTATATACTTTATGTATTTCTTTGAATACAAAAAATACATGACATTAGGTAATTTTAGCAATATGTATTTCAGCAGTGTATTGTGTACCTATCTTGAAAGACACGTCACAATATTAAAAATGTACAAATCGCCGTTTCAAATTTAGGCACAATTAGTCTCACTGCCAAGCAGCAACATTCTGTTTGGAAAAGTAATGTACAGGACGAGACAGGGGAACGGGCAACTGTAGCGGAGTCAGTAACCCACTCCAGTAGATAATGCGGGGTGATGAAGCCGGCGCAGCACGGAGACCGGTCTCCTGGGAGCGGGTACAATCCAATCACTTGGCTGCTGCGGAGATGCTACGATTTATTTGGCTTTGACTTCAGGTCCGGCGATGATTTTCTTCACCACGCTCTTCATGCTTATAATCAAAAGCATTTCTAATGAGTCCTGGTCTAAGCACCATTTTATGG
>JAODKE010000092.1:1046665-1059251 GCA_026779605.1 Mormyrus hasselquistii
GTTCGTACAATGGGTGTCGTTGTGTTTGGTGCGGGTCTCTCGTCCATCCCCCCCCCCCCACTGATTATTGGAGCACTTGTGTCTCCCCCCAAGCCACCCCCCTCCCCCAGGTCTGGCATTGAGAGCTTGCCTCCTGTCAAATTATCTCAAGACAACCGAATAGTAAGAACGAAAACAAAATAAAATAAATAAAAACCCTGACAGAACTGCTTCCATGATAAAATGCAGAATAAAATATGCATCAAACAAACGACAAATTATTAGTCTGCCTACACGATGAACTACAGGAAACCCAGTGAAGTTAAACTAATTTTAATTGAGATTAAAACCATTAGCGAACATTCATTCATCTATCTGATTAAAACGGACGGGCAGTAAAGTTCCGTTTTATTTTTCGCGAATTTTCGCGCTCTGTCATTACACAGAAAGCCTTGTTAAAACGGGGAATTATTTACAGAAGATACCATAAAAAGTAAACATGACTCCCTCCCCTTTGTCTGGCTTTGGGTCACACCCTTTAGTACAAAACTTAACACCAAACAGTCCATTAAGCTTTAGGCAGCCATTACACACGATTTACCGTAACAATGGGCATTTGTGCCCCGTGACCCAGTGCAGGCCTGGCACAATCGAACACCCGCGTCTCTTTGTGTGTGCGTGCGCGTGTGTGCGTGTGCGCGCGCGTGCGTCCTAATCCCTAAGATGGACTGGGCTCAGTCGGTTCCAGTCGTCAATGCTCTCTACTCAGCTGAGAACTATTTGCATGACTTATTTCCATACCAAGATCCACCAGCAACCCCCCCCCCCGCTTACACACCCCACCCATTTTACCCCCATTCACAGGTGTACGGGCTCTGAGAAAAGAATCGGGTGAAACCCGCATTTAAAATGACACAATTCACAGAAGTTCCACATTCTCTGACGCATACCGGAATCATTTATCGCCGACTTTAGTGCGCACACAATCCCTTCAAGTGTGATCTTAAAAGAAGATCAGTGTTGATTGTTGCTAGGTTGACTGGGTTAAACGCTAACACTAAATTAAATCACGATGGACTATTTCTTAGAACGGGAGGGTTTTCACCTGGGGTCTGTCTAAATTGAGGAAATACTAAAACATGGAATACTAATGAATAAAGAAAGAAATAAATAGTATTAGAGTGGTCTTTAGTTCTGACGTGGCATGGCGGGGGGGGGGGGTTCCTATCATTTGTCATCTGGGGTTTCCTGTTTAAAAATAGCCACGTATTAGCAGTCTAATTGGCATGCTAAGCTATACTGAATTATAACAGGTTTTTTTGTTAAAAGCTTATTGAGAACGCTGATTTAATTGACGCTGTGATATATGGGCCACCATGGTCTGTTTTGAAACAGGGAAGCTAATCCCTTCTTCCAGCACCAGAATCGTCCTGAATGTGGACTGAATGATGATGATGATAACAGGCATCTATCCCGGGGGGGGGGGGGTTTGCCACTCCCAGGATTCCCTTCTCTCAGAGGGTCACATGCTCCATTTGAGCTCTTTGAAATTTTAATCAAAGCAGAGATGCTCTATTAACCTCATCGACGGTTAAAACGGCACTTATGATCTGTCAGAGAGGTCATCCACCAGTTTGTACTCTCTTCCCGCACCTCTCTCTCCGAGTCTTTCACATTCCAGAAACTTCTAATTCATCTGCCCAGCAGACAGAAAATCAGTCAGCCCTTCAAGGACAATACCGACCACATCCTATCACACCCACTCTCTAACGCGGCAAACGAACCGTGACACGACACTCTCCGAGGACATTTGATTGCCCGACCAAAAAGATGCTTTTTGCTTGTGTTTGTTTTGCGTTTGCTTTCATGGAAAACAGACTTCAGTCCAGCCGGAGACCATCACGGAGTCAGACATCCGTCGGTACATTAGCTGTGGTCCGAAAGTCACGTGAAACACAAAACCATATCCATCCCCGTGTTGACTTAGGTTGGAGCATCTACAGCTGAATTGAGCTACGCCCATCGGATAATGGGCCCTGTCAGCAGAGCTGGGGCCCCTATGCACCAAAGCTGGAATGGGAACATGAGAGGCTCTCCACAGGCAAAATCTACCCGGGCTTATTTTCCATATGAAGTGTCACTTCACTCGCACGTGCACACACACACACACACACACACACACACACACACACACACACACACACACGCGCACACACACACACGCGCACACACACACACATGCACACAGAAAGTGAGAGAACATTGTCAGACCAGTGAATATAACACCACTTTGGAAAGATTCTGAAATACTGATGTCAACATACAACATACAGCTCTGGGAGAAATGGTGAAGCAGGAGACACTGGGAACGACCAGAAACAAACCAGGTAGAAGGCAGAAGCGACTTTCTAATGCCAGAGATGACCGTTAACTTATATGACAGTTTGTCATGAATCATTGGATGACATCAAGTGACCTTCGGAAGGAACGGGAAACATTAAATGCAGGTGTGAGGTGCACTGCTAGGACAGTTCATATCAGGCTCCTAGAAGCAGGACTGAAGTCCTATAAAGCAAGGAAGAAGCTCTTCATTAATGACAGAGAACCAGGCTGCAGTTTGCAAAAGAATGTATATTTTTCACAGATACACAGTCTGAGAAATAAACTGAGAAAGGATTGAAACTGAGGATATTTCCCGGTGCTGTGTTACAGTATGACCACTATGAAATGACGTGCACAATTAATGTAATTAGCTGATGCCTTTATCTAAAGCCATGTACGTTTTTGACAAAGCAGGGTCAGTCAGTCCCTGGATCAACTGGGGTTAAGGGCCTCTCTCAGGGGCCCAACGGTGACATCACTCTGCAAGGCGACATCACTCTGCAGGGCGACATCACTCTGCTGACCCTGGGACTTCAAATTGTGACCTTCTGATCACAGACATAGACATCACTTAGCCACATACCGCCCCCAATTCTTGTGCTTTACATTAACCTTGCCCCCCCCCCCCCCCCCAACATTAAGACATAGACAGGTGCTAAAGTAAATTATATAGCCAAAAGGCCACCACCAGTGTTAACTTTCTATCCCATCACCAATATCATCCTGGGGGTGGGGACAAGCTCTCCATCGATCCTGGAGGAGTATGGGGGGGCAGCTTTCTCTGACCTCCTTAAAAGCACTTACCAGCTTCCTGCATCTTTTTGCTCTTCAAAGAGATCTGACTGGCCAACAGACAGGCATCATAAACAGGTATTCCTGTTAGTAACGACTAAAGAATTCCCATTAGCCAATCACAGTAGCTGAGTGCATTAACCAATCGCATTAGCATACAGACATGCAGGAACAGCCCAAGACAGCAGGCTGATTAATATGACCACAGACAGGTTTCCGCAGGAAGCTGATGTACCCTGAAGCGCATTGAACTGGACTGCATGGGGCTTTGTGCACACTGTAAACAACGTATGACATGTGGAATATAAAGCCTTCATTGTCGCTGTACAAACAGCAAGTACAGCGAAATTCAATCTGTGTATATCTTAGTCTCCTACAAAATACTCATAAATATACAGAAGAGACTGGAAGGGGTTGGCCATTTGTCCAGCTCCCCGGAGCATTTTTTTGACTTATGGGAGTTGTACTTACACAAAAAGGTTTTGAGGGCAGAATGAAAAATGATTGGTTCAGACAAATAACCAATCAGATTGTAGAGAAGTGACTAGAAGAGGTGTGACCAAGATCTGATTGGTTGGTCCCACCACCTCTATTTGCTTGGACCTACCTCCTCTACAATCTGATTGGCTGTCTCTCAAACAAAATTTTTCATTCTGCCCTCAGAACATTTTTACACAAGTAAAACTCAGATGAGCAGTTGTTTGAGGTTCCTTCCAGAGATCGACACAAACATGCCGTAATTGTGTTATGAGGAAGGTGCTTTTGTGTTTATTTGGGTTGCGCTGAATGTGTATATCTCATATAACATGTTCATATGGGCTGAATAAGGCATGAGGCCCATTAATGGCTGTTTTTCCCCATCATTAAGTAATCAGTGAGCGGAATCACAATTGATTGGTTTTTAATTACCTATAATTAATTATATTTTAGTGACCTTTCACAAGCTCGTTCAGTCAAGGGCTATATTAACCACCCTTCGTTTCCATGCTTCCTGTACAGTGTGAGGATTTTTACCGTATTAAACCTAATACGGAGGCAGTGGCAGATTGGTGAACGAGGCTCTCAGGCTAAGAAGCTTGAGGGCGCTTGAGCTGCTCACACGGGACAATACCGCCGCACCGAGCGCACGTGCACCATCACCTGACACCTGCACCGGACTCACCCTCCACTTCCCCGGCGGGTTTCAGTCCCTCCCCAAGGAGCCAGTGTAGCGGACAGCGGCTGCCTGCGTACCACCTGCCAGCCCCCCCCTCCAAGAGGGAAGCCCCACCCCCCTCCCCTGTCATCCCTAAATCCAGCCCGCTGTGGCCGTTAGACTTGAAGGCCAGACTGGGCATCGTACATTCAGAACAAGCAGATACAGACATCACGGTGGGGGGGGGGGGGGCAGCTTTAATTTCGAAATGATGACCCACACTACAGTCAGCACCGTGGTGAATCGATTCGTTTAGACTCTTCTGAAGTCAGGTAACATCTGTGTGAATGCTCCAAAACGGGGGCACCCCGTGGGGGGGGGGGGGAGGGAGTGTTTAGGATAATCTCAAGGCTGGGGGTGTGTGGCAGTGTGGTGTGCGTCATCTTCCAGAACACATGCAGTTACGATGCATCTACAAATCTCACAGATCTCAGCATATCGAGCGTAACAAACGAACACGGGTCAAATACGGAGCAGCTCTAAAACCAATCCCACATGCCATTGCTGTGCCCTACGCTGCCTTCTGGGCCCAAACCCTACCACCTACCGAGCCGGGCAGAGAGCGAAAGAGAACTGGTGCTGCGATTACGCAAAGAGATGCAGGGAATTTGACCAGAAATCGTGAACCCACATCTGTAGTCACCAGGCAGATTTTATTTTCTGTCTGGCTTCGTCAAAGACACTAAATCAGACGTGGGTTTAATTTACAGAGATTCCCACAGCAAACGAAAGCAGTAAATTAATTAGGCGACAGGGGTTTACTGACTCGAGCTCCAAGGCGAGCCTTGATTGGCGGAACATTCCAGATGGATGAGCGGAGTTGCTTACTCCGCCACAGCGGAAACCGAATGTACAGCCACCAAGGCGACCATGGGCGTGCTGAGCGAGACCGTCATCACCGCCAAACCATTCCAGAATGAATCAAGGAGGAGGGGCGTAGGCGAAATAATTATATACCAGCAGGACTCTCCGGCAAGCTGTAACCTCGACACATTACATCACCCTGGAGTGCAGGGGTGTGTCTGACTTACGGCCAGAGGGGGCGCCACCTGGCCACCTCAAACTCCGCTGGCTACCTGACTGACCGTCAGGTACAACAAACGCGTGTCAGGCCACAACAGAGCAAACGAACACTGACAACACCAGCAGGCCTATTAACGGGAATTATCATGAAAGCCGCCACTAACATCTGACCACGCATCCCTGCTTGGAATTGTGATTTTTTTCACCCCTCCCACTCCAACCACTCATTAATAACGTCTATCTGTCTTCCAACCACCTCCCAACTTGCGGGGAAAGGGGGGGGGGGGGGTGCACTCGATCACAGAACTCGCACATGCAGCTGCAGACTACGGGCAATTTAGAGACATGACGGGCGACTGCATTCCAAAAACGTGCAACCAGATTCGTGAACCCTTGCAGGCAAACCCCAGTGGTATGTGCTAGTAAGGAGATACGAGCTGACCTTTGTGTGCAGAAAGGCCACGAACAAAGACGAGGCACTAAAATCATACAGAAAATATGCTGCTCGTTTAGACGGTAGACCCGGCTCCATTCATGTCAATTATGAATAACGTTTTAAGGCATCACCGGCGTTTGTCACCAAAGCCATAGCTAGAAAAACAAATCACCGCTCTACCAGTTCATCTGCAAGTTACAGGCGACACGACAAGGACTCGGACTTCATAATGAAAACTATGTAAACAGAGCTTACAGAACTTATGTACACGTCAACGGTGTAAGTGAGAGTTTGATAATATGGGGAGGGGCAAAATATTGTCATTCGCTCAAATTAAAAGTTCTGTTTCTTGCACAGAATGACTAATCCTTTTTTATTATTCAATGTTTTTTGAATGAATCTCAGATCTAAGGAGAATCCATAATGAAACGACCACAAACTGACAAACTAGCTGCAATTCAATGTCACTCTGGCAGAGCATTCAGTGTGTCAGTGCCCAGCTTGCCGCGAGAAACTTTTAAACGAACTGGCATGAGATGCCTACCCCCCCAATTCTCCATAAATTCATCAATCAAAGGCAGAGAAGCCCTTTTGTTCTGTGGCGGGCCCCACCCAGTATGGGCCAATCGGTTTACTGGAGCTCAAGGCCATGTTTGCTCTTTCATCCAGATCCGCAGTTCCTCTAAGGACTTTGATACCGCAGAATCATAAACCTGAAAATGTCCCCGCACCATGACATTACGTGTGCACAACCGCGCCGGGTGCTTTCCACGAAAAAGAAGGTCTCTTGTCCTCAGTCACCTTTCAAAACGTATACTGGTTTTATAACCTGTTTGAAGGAAAATGTTTATGCGCGACGAGTTGTAAATCACCTGTTCGAAAATATTAGCCGCGAACAAATGAATAAACACTGGCAGAGAAATTAATAAAGAACAAAAGTATGAGTCATATAAAATTACAACCGCTGCCCATTATTTCAGCAGGAATCAATGTCGTTCACATTTCCAGGACGCGAAAGCGCACAATACTTGGCGTGGAAGCCAGTGTCTGTCAACGATGACGCTGCCAATCAACACGCCGGCCGGTCTCAAACAGGTCCGCCTCCCAGGCAAACACTCAATTAGATGGCTGACGTCATTAACTAAAACCACCCCTTTAAAAGTCGGATTTCAGTCTCGCAACTTTCCAGACTGGCCACCTGATAGACTGTACAAGTCTTAAAAATATTTCATTATATTTTTAACAGATATACTTAGCACAAAAAGTCCTACAAAATTAAATATGCCACTAACTGATTTTAGCCACCACTATAAATCTCAGGCATGCTAATAGTGCAATACATAATTTAGGCTATGTCGATGTTATTCATATTACTGATACAAAATAAATCAATTATGCCTACGTCATTCAGTGGCTATATTTATTGCATTAGTCTCATATTTTTATTATTAAGACACATTCCTCGGAAAAATATGTGTTCAAATGTGTTTTTCGCCAGCTGTACAATTTATTAATCCGGGAGACAAAAAGTTTAAGGCTATAGTCGGGAAATGATGCTTTCGACCGGGAGCCTCGCCCAGCACGTGTTGCGTGTCTCTGGTCGGCGCGCGATAAGCGTCCGGTAAGGCACGCCCGGATGCGCTCACGCACGAAACACACCACCGGCCACTTGTTTTCCAACTTCTCCGATGTCCCTCCCCCCTCCCGCCGCAGGCATAGCGTGGCGACCGGCCGGCGCATCCCTGTCAATAGCCTGATCCCATCGCCGCATCAGCCCGGTTCACGAAGGGCGTCCTTCAAAAGCGCAGAAGCGTCTGTAAACATGCGCCCAGCAAACATCGTATGCGGGGCAAATCGGGGAAATCAGGTCCGCTGATTACCAGCCCAGCGCTCCACTGGAACCCGAATCATCTCCCCAGATCCCCCCCCCCCGAGCATGCAGGTCTGTTAGGTGATGAGATAAACCCGGATCGGCCGCCGTTTCAGCTGGTTTTCTTCGGCTCGGCGCATCCTTACCTTTGTGATGGTCATGCACAACGTGAGCAGGTGACACGGTTTTCTGCGAGGCGCAAAATGCCGCAGGGGGAAATGCTGCCTTATTCTGGTACGGGGACCGCAAAAAAAAACGCCCGGGAGTCTTATTTCCCAGCCTCTGGTCAGTATCCGGAAGGCGCTTTATATGTTAGCAGTATGATGTTCATGCATAAGTCATGATGGTCAAGATGAGAGAGGCGTTCACCGTTGAGGTAAGAGAGGAGGGGGGGTGGATGAAGCGTGCGTTCACCAGTAGCAGTGCGCACCGCCGCGGCAGTAACGCGGTAGGCTCTGCGGAGCCGATGGGTGGAGAGATGGAGGGAAAGAGGTGGAGCCCTTCAGCCGTGATCAAGAGGCGGGAGAGGTGTCGCAATCGTCCCGCTGCCTCCTGGCGTGGAAGGGTGCAATGTCCCGGCCATGCTTTGTCTCGCTCCACAAAATGACAATTTATTAGAAATGGGAACCAGGTCCTCTTACTGGGGCCCGTTTTAAGTTTTTGACGCTCATTTGAACACGTGTCCGGTTTACATAACGACGTGAAACATGTTGTGCTGGCGAGTCACGGGGAGTTTCATATCAAAATCATAACAACCACAGTAGTTAATCAACTAGACTGTGTTTTAATAACCAGTGGGAGATGATGGATTAAATGTATTTTCTTTTTTAGTATTACGTCGTCATTTAAACCGAGTAAAAGTACATTGCATGTAAAATGCATGCACTGTAATGCAAATAGTTAAAATATTATATTACACTTTATATAGTAAACCTTCCGAAACGAGTCCTTGGAGACGGAAAAATTGCATGCAGACATGTTTTTAATTATGAAATGTGTTTTTGCACTGCAAACCCCGACATACGCTGAAACTAGAAAAAAATACGATGAAAAGTAGAAGCATTTTGTTTTTATTTATGCTGTTGTTAGCGTTAAAGACATTTTATTGTTTATGTTTAATATTTAACGCTCGTATTTTGCAACCACCGCAATAGGCACAGTATGAAAAAAATCATGGTCCATTAATTATTAACAAAAGAATATTTAGCAGCACTAAAAATCCAGATTGCTCACGTCTGCGGTTGCATTTAATTGCAGATTATTTATTATCTTTTACAATAGCTGTTTTCAATATTTTCATTATCAACACAACACAGTACATAGACTAATCTCAAATTGATGTGTGGCGGTTTTAACAACCTAGGACGTGCTACGCTAGTACCTTTTATTGATGATAATGAACGCGATGTCTTTATCCGTAGTTACTGCACCTTAAAAACAGTAAAGTGTCATTACTTAGACCATAGACCGCGCTCAATTTGCATGGACACATTTAAGCTATTTAATTATGGACGGTCACTCCGAGTTGAAGGGTGAATGTGTGTTTTGCAATCGTAATCTTTTACATACTGATTAATGATAATTACCGAAGCCTTGTGTGGTTGCTGTGAAATACATACATATAATATTTTTCATGATGGAACTGGAAGATGAATATATTAAGAATTCAGGTTGTAAAATTGATTTATCCATAACGAAAAGACGCATAAAACGTCATAAGATGTGGGCGCCCTCTTCCGGACAGAAAACCGCCCGCCGGCTGCCAAACATTCCGTGGCCCGTAAGCCGTCTTCCATGCATCCTTAATAAAAGCTGCTTTTCTACCGGACGTACTTTCTCCTCCACGCTTGAACTTTATAACATTTTTTCAGCACATGCAACACGTCCATCCTGTTAACGGAGAGTAAAACATTTCAAAAATTTGTTCTTCGATTAGGAATAAAAGTTTTTAACTTATTGTTTTTGCAGAATGTGAAAAAGAGAAGCCAAATGGGAAGGTGGAAATATATACAGTATTTGTAATAGTAAAACGTTGACATTAAACCCCCCCCCCCTCCCCAGGTTGTGATGTTGTCTTCCATCGCAATCCGCCATGGGATTACCAGGCACAACAGTGCTGGGGGTGAAACCTCGGCCGATCAGAGGTGGCGCGTCCAGAGCACAGTGCCTGTAATGCGCTGATCACTTAGCAGCTGGCAGCGTGCCCAGAGGCAAGTGGGGGAGCTGGGGGTGTCTGGCAGAGAATGGCCTCAGTCACTGACCCCCACTGACGAGAAAAAAACGCAGTCTTTGTCCAAGAAACTAGGTTTCAATAAAGCTGGCTTGTTCCACATTGTCTTTAACTTTGGCATGTACACTATCTATAACAATCGGTAAAAAATACATGCCAAATATAGACATTTTAAATGGTTATGTCGTGCATGTTTATATACAGATTTTTATATATAGTTACATGTATATATACATATGGTGTGTATATATTTATGCATGTATAACAAAAGCATTTAAAATCAGCATAAGAACAAAAAGACAGTACAGATTAGCTGTAAACTAAAACAGAACGTTTAAATTACAAGATTCTATAGCTTTAAGAACAGAAATTCCTGCATCTTAGACCTGCAGATATCTAAATTGTGCCTTTTCGTCTCTGGCAAGTCACAGACCATTGATTTACAGCGCGCCACCCTACTGTGAAATACTATTCTCTCCACTGGCCTGTCATTTTCCCCTCTATCAAGGGCTGCTTGAGACTTCCCCGCCTCCGACCAGTGCAGTCGAACCTAGACGACAGATGATCGTTCGTCTGTTTCCTTCATGTCCCGGAAGGTCTTTGCCGTGAGATACCATCTCTCCAACATCTGGATCGTTTGATAAAAATCCTCGGTGCCGCAGCGAGTTCTCATAGTGCAGGTGGCGTTTTATCGGGCGGCTTTAGAAAGGACTTGCCGTCTCCTTTTCCCGTCCTTGAAGTAGAGGGATTTGGCAAAAATAGCATATTTGTATCAGCCCTCTGCTCCTTAACACCTGCACATCTGTGCGATAAGCCAACATTAGAGCCAAACAAGGTAGTTTCCAGTACAATGTGGCCTTCCTCAGGCAAATGGAGAATTTTAAAGCCCTGAATCTAGTCTTTGATTTTGTCACTCCAACGAACGCCTCTAGATGGCAACAATCGATGGTGATTATCATTAGCTACCAAATTAACCAAACGTACTTTGAACAGGGAACATAAACTGCCAGGTTTTAGTTATATGATTTATTTGTCCACCAGTTATTTCCTGGCCAACAGAGGTTACACCTTCGCATCTTTAGCCTTCTGAGAACTGCAGAAGATGGCTGAATCATTCAATCTACTGGAGTCCACCTGGTCCTTCAGGGATAAATCAGGGGGGGGGGGGGCACATGACAGGATGTATGCTGATTCTTTACCACTTCACATTAAGGACCGCCATCATTTCTGCAGTTCCTGCACTCTTAACACGAACCCTGCATCAGCACAGCCTTGTCGGGTGATGAGATCTTGTCATCCGTCACTCCTGGGTACATCTTCACGATTCAGCACCATAGCCCAACGTCTGGATGTCTCCCGTGCCACCAGCACGCTGCTAAAAATGCTGTAAACGCTCCGCCGACGGCCACGTGATGGTCGGCTAGGTAACGTGTGCCATAGTAACCGAGGAAGACTGTTAAACACACACACACACATAGGCCCTCTAGATACAATAACCTGAGTGTTTAACAACCTTCCAGTTAATTCCCATACCACTCGAATGGTGACGTGCTGGCAAAACATATAATTCATCCGGATTTTATCTTAGTTGGTAAAATTTTACGAGCGGCCTCTTATAAACTAGCACATAAATCATATAAAAAGCGGAATTTACACGCAGAAAGGAGAGACCCCCTAGTTGGAGATTAGCAGATTATAGATCTATCGAGGCAAAAATCAAAGTCACAACAAAATAAAGGCTTTATGTCACATGAACACAGCTCAGGGTGGCACTAAAATTCAGAATTAGCTTTAATAATTCAGATTTTATGCCCAACAGAACAATACGGGGTTCCAATTATCGTTTTGGAGATTCCTCCAGTCACCCACACTTACACAGCCACATCCCCTGGGGGATCTTTGGACTGCAGATGTATTCAAACTAAGTGAAATGTTTCATCAATTTCTTCCGTGTAAAAATTTCTTCCGAAACACTGTGAGAACCTGCCCATTTCCGGCCTGCTTACAAACCCCTTACTTCTTCACGATCAGTGTCTGCAGGTTGTTAAACGGCAGATACACTTATGCCTCCGACTCCACCAGCCCTCCGCATGGCTGAGAGATGCACAGAGCCGTAATCAGGCTCGTAATGGTGGAAAAAAAGCAGCGAGCGAAGCAGGAAAACACCGCATTAAGAAGCCCGTTAGCATCTCGACGTTAGCATTCCAGGAGAATCCTCATGGTCCCTGGGCAGGACCTCATGCCGACTATTTTCCACCTATGGCAAATCCTTCTGTCGACGCTGAAAATGATTTTGAATATTCATTCTTTTACCTATACATGTATTTACTCTTTATTTCCGGTCGGCGTACACACCGATTAATTAATTACACAGAATTACAGATTCTTCATACCTGACTCGGGGGGGAAAAAAGTTAGCAAAAATATTTCTCATGTCCGCTGGAAGCGATCACTCCCGTGGCATGTCGGCTGGCGGGGGACACCTGAATTTCACAAGGGCGGGGGAGGCGGAAGGCACTCCTCAGCACGGGTCAGGCTGTCTCGCCCCTCTTTCACCTAAACGGCTGCCCCGTTCCCCCCCCCCCCCCCCCCCGGGGGGGGGGGGCATAAATCCCTTTTGGCCCCACCAACCGCCGCCCCGGGGCAAAAAAAAAAATAGAAAAAAAAAAGAGAAAAAAA
>JAODKE010000092.1:1074625-1088043 GCA_026779605.1 Mormyrus hasselquistii
AGCTGTTACTCTGTCCACTACTCTTTCGCTCATTTTTCTTCCTGTTCCTTCTGTTGTCGACATTATAACCTCCTCTTAACCGCTGAAGTTGGCAATATGAAGGAGCCTAAATGAAGTTTCCCTGATTACGGGATCAAGAGGAAAAGGGGTAACCCTGTGGATATCCCAATCCAAACTGAATGTGTGCATCCGCAGACGGTTACGTCAGAAAATCCGGACATTCTTTGAAACTACTCCAGAGTTCGTTTTAAAGGGGAGTGCAACGAGGCATATAAGCAAGCAAAAAAAATAAATAAATAAATTGCTGAAAGAGGGCATGAAGGTACAAGTGGAGGCGGGCAGTAGCTGCTGGGCCGATGATGCTGTAAGTACAGGTTTCACCAACCACAGAGGCGCCGGGAGCTCAGACCGGCCGGGATACGCAACGAATGTGATCGCCTTGCCCATCCCTTACTCTGAATCACACTTTCATACCGTGTAGATCATTCAGAGCCATTATATGCATGTTTAGAAGTATGTATTTTTTTTGTCCTTGTCGTTTTTCTTGTCCTTAACGTCAGGTTATGATGTGAGCGGGTTATAACATGGATGCTGAGGATAAGATCAGTGAATTTATTGGCACTTACGAATTAAAATTGCCTGTCACCTCGACAACACACAGTGTATACCGCTAATCTAACTTGCATAACTGCACACTGAAGCAGGGTGAATGTTTCTATGATTTTTTTTAATGCAGTCTCATATCGTGCCCTCCAAAGCCATCACTGGTACAGCCTGCTTCTTGTATTCACCCTCGACTGAGTGCTTTTGAGGATCATCCGATGTTTTCCTCTGATGACTTGGAGGTCCCTAACTCACTAACCGGACTGTAAATCCAGCTTTTAGGGAACACGCCAAAACCACGGACAGCGACGAGACCTGAAGACCACGGGCCACCGGCAGAAAGCACATTCCTGCCGGGTGCTAACCCGTAGACTGCTGGGTAGTAGAGGAGTACGCCGTAGGAACCCCGAATCGTGACCGGGACGTACGGTGCTGGAGGTGGGCGTACCGGCGTGCGTTTCTGCGGGGCGGCGGCGGCGGCGAGTCCTTCGGTGGCCGTCGAAGGATCACCAGTGACAGTGATGATTTTACACGGGGACTCTGTGGGGTCCGTCTGTCCATCGCCGCGATATTGTCCGTCAGACGCTACATCGACCTCATTTTGCCAGCCTGCTCGATGTAAAAAAACAAATGAATTTCTTATATACATATATATGAGGCGGGCTGGGTAATTGATTAATTACCCATAGATTAATATTGATCATAAAATAGCCTAATTATAGTTTTTGATTTGTGTAATTACTTAAAAATTCTAATCAAAAAAGCTTCCCCAAATAATGTCTGCAAATTGCAATGCTATCCAGGCACGGTCCGGTTTGTATTACTTTTTTGTATATAGCTTTTTAAAAATTATGCCTTATCATATCTTATTTTACGTCAAAAGAACGTGTTCTCTGTTTCACAGATTATGTACATTTTCTGTAAATACCTCACTGATATAATTATTAATGTTGTTGTTATTGATCAAGCGCTGATTCTTTCTGGTGTGGTTAATAACAGTAAAGAATTAAATTATAAACGACCTCACCTGCAGTTAAAACATGCTGAAGAAGAAATAGGATGAATACAAATGTAGTCCGTTTGAAATCCATGGTAGAGGAATGAGTCAACCCACGAGAAAGATACTTTAAGAAACCCGCTACCCCATAATTAATTTGTATATGACTCTATAAACCTGTTTACTTCGCTGTCTCCAAAACGATGGAGTGTTGTGCAAATCAGGGGCCACGTTCGTGCTTCTGCGCAAGACATTTTTTTGCCTAAAAGAAAACCATTGTTGACGATTCAATAATATTCCTGCCTGGGTACTTAGTTTAATACATCCGAATCTTTAAACTTCTCACATTGTTATTTCTGTCAGCGTTTGCCTAACATTAAATTATCAGCTAATAACATTACATTTCTGTCAGCGTTTGCATAACATAAATCTTCTTGATTGGCTTCGGGTTGTGAAGTTTTTCTTTGCTATTTATTCTCACTTCTTGCATTAAATCAAGTTCGCAACACCTTTCAATTTACTCAGATATTGGAAAATGACGTATCTACACAGATCATAAATATTAGCAGCATAAAACGTTAAAATAGATGTGACAAGACTGATAGCAGCCGAATCATACTGGATTAGAGTCTCCATCTCTTGACCATGATCGCTTACAAGAAGATTTAAACTATTATATCACGACATTATCTTACGTTTTCCAATACGCTTTCCAGGGAAATTAAGGTTAAGATGTTTTGAGAAATAACGACGATAACGTGCAATAAATTTTTATAGATATTTATATAGTCATTTCACATCTACGCGAATGATACATATTATGTGCCTGCAGCAGCTAAAATGTGATTGGTTGTAAATCACGTCATTCAACCTTTTGGTATGATTGTATCCAATAATGAGTAACTATAGCTAGTTGCCTAGCAACAACGATGGTAAATAAACATAGGTACTTATATTATTTGTATGTTATTACCCCATGTCATACATTTTTCACATAGGTTTAGTCACTTTACTGCGATGACAACGATTTAAAAAAACATATAAACTGTGGAATAATAGCCTATTTCTTGTACGATTGTTCGTATCCATTCCTCAAACATTCCTGCGGAAATGTTTCTGAAAAACTGACAAACTTGCGTATTTGTCCTGGAACGCTAATGAAAGTTTCGGTGTTTTTACAAAAACACGTTTTCCGAACAAATTTTGCTGAAATTAACAGAAATGTGTGCCACAGTGCCTGTGACGCCATGAGTCTTGTGTAACCCGATTCTCCAACAAATGAGACTCTGGGATTTTTTGGGAACAACTGGGAACAAGATGGCTGGCGATGGCGAAGGAAACACTTACCCTCCGAATTAAGTTTTACCTTAAGATTGCAGCTGGGATCCAGTCGCTGATAACAATATACAGACTGAAAGCGGCATAGTTAATATTCTGTGCGTGTAAGTAGATAGTCGGACGCTTCACCATTGAGAAGATTTTGGCAATTGTCTTACTTCCCCCCCATCAGTTTCTTACTTGATTTTTTTTAACCACTAGATTAAAAACTTCTTAAAGGCAACTTTAATCGCCCTATTTGTCTTAGATTTCTAACATCTGACTAGATTGCAAGAAGAAAGTGAGCCGTACGCGGGGCAGTGCGCTGGTCAGTTATACTTTTAGGAAGGTGAAAAATGTGTCTGCGGAAAGATAGTTTTTCAAAAGCTGGCTAAAGGTTTCTGTGGCGCAGCCGTTCTTTCTGGGTTTGGACATCATCTCGTAAATACATTCCGTGAAACGCCGAGTGTAATTGATGTATTAAGCGCATCAGTGCATTGAACAATATGAGCTCGAATCGAGTTCGATCCCAGCAGCCACAGAATCAGGCGGGCAGGCTCGGCGCTGGACCCGCTGGTTCCTCTCTGAGTCACAGGCTGGATCCAAGCGAAGGAATCGAGATGGAAAGGATTCATCATCGGGACCTGGGGCTTGGGGGGTCCCCGGGGGCGTCCAGCCCACCCTCCTCCAGCTCAAGGCAAGCATGGAGCCGTGACAACCCAGGGTTCGAACCCGAGGAGGAAATGCTGGATGCGGACTGGCCCCCGGCGAGCCCGGGCAGAAGGTCCGTGTCCACCGCGTCGAGCAGCAGCAGCAGCGGCAGTAGTGGGCTGGGGAGCTTTAACGGAGGCAGCAGCAGTAGCGGCGGCGCGGCCCGCATGCACCGGGGGCTGTATCCCACACCGGCACCCGAAGGCCAGCATCAGGACACGCACGGCCACCGGGACTGTGGGAAGCGGATCCTTGAGAAAATACGAAGTAAGTGTGTTGGTGATCATGTTAATCCACAGGCAAAGTCAACACGGGACCCCAGCAGTGTGTCAAGCGTATACACAGTACAGTTATTTAACTTTAAGAGTGTTTTGCTGGACGTGGCTGATGTTTGATTTCAGTTTTGTGGGGGACGCGTCTAACGGAGGACAGTGACAGCAGCAGGGAGAGGTATTTAAAGAACGTCCTTCGGGAGATGATCACCTACATCGTCTTCCTTATCACCGTGTGCATGTGTAAGTAACACCAGCTGCCTTCAAGCGTTGCCAGAGTATAGGTAGTTAAAGCATTTAACTTAATAAATGTAATGAAGTTTTCCCCCCCGGAAATATTTTATGGCTATTTGTTAATTTTACAGGTGTGTGCTTGTGTGCATTTAGTACGGAGGTGCAACAGGAAACCCCATATTCCAAGAAACATAAAGTTAAAGTTTTTACATTTTTCTTGCACATGACAAATCCTCATGGGAGATATAAGATGTTACCTTACCTGTTTTGTCAAGGACAGGATGGGTTAGCCAGTTGCATCTTAATTAAGTACTCAGAATTTTCCTTAAATGAATCCCCCACCCCTCGGCTGGCTTTGTCCTCTGCAGTGACTTACGGTATGGTGAGCTCCAATATGTACTACTACACCAAGGTCATGACACAGTTGTTCCTGGACACACAGTTGTCAAGCTGTGATACCGCCAGTTTTAGAAATCTCGGAACCATGGATGAGTTCTGGAAGGTATGAATTCTCTTTTCAAGTGCAACTAGTCATTTGAATCGAAACTCTAAGATATCATTGATTTTCTTAGGCTAGGAGAAATGATGGAAAAAAAGTCATGTCACTGCTTATAACTGTAGGTATACAGTCATAGATAGTCCTTAAAGAGGCTGCATTTTCATCACTGCTTATAACTGTAGGTATACAGTCATAGATAGTCCTTAAAGAGGCTGCATTTTCAGTTTACAGAGGGACCACTTCTTAATGGACTCTACAGGGAGAATTGGTACAACAACAAGACTCTTTCTGAGAATCAAACCTTCATCTACTACGAGAGCCTCCTTCTGGGGGTCCCGCGACTGAGGCAGGTGAAAGTGAGGAACGGGTCCTGCTATGTCCATGAAGACTTGAAGGATGAGGTGACAGAATGCTACGGCCTGTACTCCACCGCCAACGAGGACGCATCTCCGTTTGGGCTCAAGAATGGAACCGCGTACGTCTGTGACGAGCCGCGAGTTGAATGTACAGCAGAGGGCGATCAGAATCTTTTATATAAATCTGAGCGGGCGTTGAAGGCTAAGCTAGGTGTCGAGTGGAAGGTTTTGTCGAAATAATAACCTGCAGGGATCCAGCCAAAGATGCATTTATTATGGTGCATTGGGGTTCTTTTATGGAAATAGAAAACACCCTTAAGGAAAGGTTTGGTAAGAATATCGAATAGCAGTTTTTCATGAACGGTCTGTCTGACAGGTGGGTGTACACGGATGCAGCCCTTACGAATGGAAGCAGCTACACTGGGGAGATCACCACCTACAGCGGGGGAGGGTACTACCAGGACCTATCCCGCAATAGGGAGACGACGGCTGCTCTGCTGCACTTGCTCAGGACCAACCAGTGGATAGGCCGGGGCACCCGGGCAGTGTTCATCGATTTCTCCATCTACAACAGAAACATCAATCTCTTCTGCATCGCCAAGTAATGCAGGCTGTCTCTGTGTCTAAGTCATCCTCCCTCTATGGTTCATGGCCGTATCCTCTGGCACAGGAAGCTCATGGGAGTTTAACCCACACAAAAATGTTCTGAAGGCAGAAAGATAGGTGATTGGTTCAGAGAGATAACCAATCAGATTGTAGAGAAGGTGGATCCAAGTGATTATAGGAGGCGGAACCAACCAATCAGATGTCTCGGCCCCACCTCCTCTGCAGTCTGACTGGTTACCTGTCTCAACCAATCACCTTCTGCCCTCAGAGCAGTTTTTTTGTAAGTAAAACTCCCACAAGTGTACAGGAAGGTGCTCTTAACCTGCGGCCATTTCCCATCGACAGGCTGGTGGTGGAGTTTCCGGCCACTGGGGGCGCTGTGACCTCTTCACAGTTCCAGACAATCAAGCTGACCCGTTATGTGTCTGGCTGGGATTACTTCATCGCGGCCTGCGAGGTCACCTTCTGCTTCTTCATCATATACTACTTCGTGGAAGAGGCCTTGGAGATTCGCATACACAGAATCCAATATTTCAAAAGCTTGTGGAACTGCCTGGATGTGCTTATTGTTCTGGTGGGTGTGTCAATATTAAACAAATTACGAGGCACAGCAAACTCCATCTGTATCCTCATGCTGTAATTCTCCATTTGCATTCAGACCGCTCGCATTTCATCTGTCACGTCCTCCCACAGCTCAGCATCCCTGCCATCATCATCAGCATTTATGGAACGTCCATGGTGAGCAGTCAGAACCTTCTGGAAGACCACGACACTTACCCCAGTTTTGAGCAGATGGCCAATCTGCAATTTGACTTCAACAGTCTAGCAGCTGTCATTGTCTTCTTCTGCTGGATCAAGGTGAAGCTTTTTCCCTACACATTGTTTATAAAAATGTACTTCATGTTGAACCTGTCTGCATTGTTTTCAAATTTTTTAGCAAAACATATAACTAATAACGCACTGGTTCATTAATATCCACTCTTCAAGAGAATACATTGCCGCTTACTGTTAGAAACCACTCTGCCTTTGTTCGTTGCAGCTCTTTAAATTCATCAACTTCAACAGGACGATGAGCCAGTTATCAACCACCGTGTCTCGCTGTGCCAAGGACATCTTGGGATTCGCCATCATGTTTTTCATTATATTCATCGCCTACGCCCAGCTGGCCTACCTTGTGTTCGGGACACAGGTCAACGACTTCAGTACCTTCAAGGCTTGCATGTGAGTACCGCAGCTTAGCGCTCAGACCTGAGAACATCCCGGAAAGATTGATGCCCAATTTTGGTGTTGTGTGCTATTGTGACTAGAATTTTGGGAATTTTCAAAGTTGGAAACATTCCATGGGAAATAAAACTAAATAGGATTTAATGGGAATAAAGTGGACATTAGCAAAATTGCAGGTTTGCCTATAATAGGGATCTTAAATGTAGTTGAAAAAAAAACCCATCATTTTGTTGTTCAAAGAAAGACTCATTTTTTAAATTGAGAAAAATTGCATGTCTGTCTATATTTAGGTTTGTATATGACATGGTTTGTATAAATTACTCCAGTTTTCCAGTTAATTCCTGTCAATGTCCATATATTCCCATTAGTTCCCATGGAAAGTTTCAAAGTTGAAATTTCCAAATTCCCCAGCGTAACTTCCCAATGGAATGGAAAGTGTCCCGAAATTTACCGCCCTTTTGCAACCTTAATTGTGACTAAACTGACCTGAGGTGTATGTGTGGTTTGGGGGCATCAACCTAGTGTTATTTATCCATGCCAGGCTTAATTAGTTGCAGTAGTCAGTCAGTTATTTTGATACCGTCCTCCTTTGGCAGTTTCACACAGTTCCGTATCATCCTGGGTGACTTTGAGTTCTCGAAAATCGAAGAGGCAAACCGAATAATGGGCCCCATTTATTTCACTACCTTCGTCTTCTTCATCATCTTCATTCTTCTGGTATGACTCCTGGTCCTGTTTTTGGAAACAAGAATCCCTGGAACATTTTGGACAAATGATTAATTTCTCACATCAGAGTAATTGCTTTTGGCTCCTAGCATGTCCTAATCGCTTCTTGATGTACTATTTGAAACAGTACAGTGGTGAATGTATCAGTCAGGCCCTGCCCTGGTAATAACATTGGCTGTTCCCATCTCTTAAGAATATGTTCTTGGCCATCATAAATGACACCTACTCTGAAGTAAAAGCTGACATGGCTCAACACAAGTCTGAAATGGAGCTGGCCGACCTCATTAAGAAGGTATCACCATGAATATGAGCTCTGTATCAAAGTAGGCATGGTATGGTAGCCATTCGAGGTCTTTGCAGGGCGTTCTTTGACGAACCTGTCCGTGCAGGGCTACAACAAGGCAATGGTGAAGCTCAGGCTGAAGAAGACCACAGTGGATGACATCTCAGAGAGCTTCCGGCACGCTGGAGGAAAGCTGAACTTTGATGAGCTGCGGCAGGATCTGAAAGGGTGAGACTGCATGGACCTACACCCTGATCCACAAATCCAGGTCTCCATACTCCCTCTTCCCAGTAGACGACACCCGCGAAGCAATGGGTCTCCCGCAGGCTGAGAGAGACTGTGTTTATTGCCGAATCAGGAGAGGACACACCGATGCAGAGATTGAAGCCATCTTCGCCAAGTATGACCACGATGGAGATGAGGAGCTTACAGAGCACGAACACCAGCAGATGAGGGATGACTTGGAGAAGGAGAGAGTGAGTGGTGGCCCCAGCTGCCTTCACGGGGAAAGTCCCTGGTTTGCTCTCATTGTACGTGTCTGTCTACCCACACCAGGAGGACCTCGAGCTGGAGCGTAGCTCCCTGGCCCGTCCAGTGAGTGGGCGGAGTTTCCCGCGCAGTCAGGACGACTCCGAGGAAGACGATGACGAGGACAGCGGCCACAGTTCCCGTCGCCGTGGCAGCAGCTCGGGGGGTGTCTCCTATGAAGAGTTTCAGGTGTAAGTTCTGGTGTTTTGATCAAGTTGTGCAGCTCGCACTCTACTCTTGTACATGTACATGTGTGACCTTCCGCATCTGCGCTCCGGCTGTTCTGTGCATGCGACCCTGCGGGCTGCCGCTTCGACAGGCTGGTGCGACGCGTGGACCGCATGGAACACTCCATCGGTAGCATCGTTTCCAAGATGGACGCCGTCATCGTCAAGTTGGAGGCCATGGAGAGAGCCAAACTGAAGAGGCGGGATGTGCTGGGCCGGTTGCTTGACGGGGTGATGGAGGTGAGTAGCTTGGGCCAGGGGCTGTTGTCCAGTGGTGGTAAGACCGTAACGCTCATTGGTCACTTCCGTCCTTTTCTTCCGGAAGGATGAGCGGATGGGGAGAGAGAGCGAGGTGCACAGAGAGCAGATGGAGCGGCTGGTGAGGGAGGAGCTGGAACGCTGGGAGTCGGACGATGCGGGCTCGCAGGTCAGCCACCAGCTGGGGGTGGTGCTTGCCACCGGGGCCCCCCCCCGGCCCCGTGGGTCCCGTCCCTCGTCCTCGCAATCAACCGAAGGCCCAGACCCGGGGGGTAACAACGGCGCGCACCTATAAAATCACCCCAGCTGGCATAATTTTGATCACAGCTGTAAGTGGTTCCTATAACCACTGAAATATGTGTTTTTTTGAATTATATAAGCTTTTTAAACCTGGCCTGCACCTCAGCTGTTTGCAAATTGTGAAGTATTTAGTTAAGTACAGAAATTAAATTATTTTAAACTTCGAAATTACGACGGTATGGTATAGCAGTTGATTTATGTGAACTGTAATGAGGGTGAACTTGAATCTTGAGTTGATGTGGATGGGTGTTTATTTTAGTGAGAGCAGTCACTGTATCTCCTTCGCAGTGAAGGAAGCCACACCACCCAAATCCCCAAAGCAAGCGCGGACAGCCGCTGCTGTTAGTCTTACCCCTAATCTACACTCTCAGAAAAAAGGGTAAGAATTTGTACCTTTGCTTGTCACTGGGGTTGTACCCTTGAGGATTCACCAATTGTACCTTCAGCTGTAGGTAATCGTACCTTTTAAAATACAGAAATGAACTCAGAAACATTTTTGTACCTTTGATGGTATATTAATGCTGTATGTACCTTAGGGATGTTCCTCAGAGTCTGTTTGTACCTCAGAAGGTTCAATTACAAGGGTACAGCCCCGGTGACAAGCAAAGATTTTTTTTGCACTTTTTTTTCTGAGAGTACAGGCTGAAGGCATTTTTTTTTCTGATGGGTTTTAATGATTTTGCTGAAGGATGGTCAGCATGCACTGGGCTGAGTAAAACACTCCGCTGTTACGGATAAAGGCGTACCATATGCTTTTTAGCTTTGCCGTTTTTAATTCGAGGATTATAGAGCTTGGGCTTTATAGATGAATTCCTGCAAACAGGCTAATTACGCTGGATAGTTTGAAGCTTTTCACCGGTTAATCTCCGGAACCTTCTGCATTTGACCTTTCGCAGCTACCTTTCGTCTGTCTAACACAGATCCACGTTGCCGTATAGGTTGTCATATTTACAAAGGTATTACTCTGTAATGATTTATGCATGACACCTTTAACAAACTTCGATTTGAAGTGCACGTAGTTTCATGGGAAACCCATATGTAAGACTGTACTATACCATGCGGAATGTTCTAGTCTATTCATGTATATTTTTCAGGACTTATTAAAGGAGTTTTTAAAATACATCATTTTATCCAATTTTCCTTTGATGGTTTATGGACAGGCAGCACTTCCCCTCCTCCACTCTCTGTTGAGGATTTAATTCCTGCCTCTGCACGGTTCTGTACTGTGCTGGACATGCGCTACTCTGCCAGGCCTGCCATGGAGCTGGGCCTGGTTTGAGTGATACCGCTGTGGGTGGAGGGGGAAGGGTGGGGGTAATTACAGGGATGTAGAACCCAACACCTACCAGCCAGCCCTGGGAAGTAAGCCCAAGAGAGCCGGATGCTTGTGGGCGGAAAGAAAAATGATTGGTGTTCTCTAAACCAACCAGACTGTAGAGGAGGTGGGACCAAGACATTTGATTGGTTGGCCCCGCCTCTGCCCTTGGAAGATTTTGGCATAAAAGTCCCACGACCGAGGTGAACAGCGGATACTTAAAATGTACAGGAGATGCAAACATTAGCAGATGAGTTTCTTGATCGGTTTTATTATAAAGTGCCATATCTACAGTTTATAACAAAATGCCATCTATACAAAATAAAGGTGTGCAGTTCCAGTCATTAAATATGACTAAGATGTGAGTAAACTCACAACTAAACATGTATACCGAAATAACAAAGACAGCTTATTTCTTATAGCTTAAAGTGGTAACTGATATTGTAATCATCATAAATAATAAGATTATATATTCAAGGACAAAGACTGTTTTAAAAGCCTTTCCTCTAGAAGTGGCACCTTTGTGAAGGGCTAATCTCCCTTCCGCTGAAGCGACTTCTTGAAAGTAACAGTGTCAGCTACAAGCAGAAGAACGTGAGGATGGATGGATGGATGGACGATCAGCCGCATTTATGAGAATTTCTTAATGAAGCGTAACTTCAAGTATGTAATGGTCAGAAAAATAATGGTCATTATCGCCATGGCAAGATGGTTCTGCCATAGTCCCCAGGTTGAGTAGTCGATTCCTTGGTAAGTCAGATACTGCTCGCCTGTGCACCTGTGAGAACGGAACCGTGTTTTACAGTCAGATTGACACTGTACAGATCAAGTGTCACCACAGTGTGGAAATACCGGTTAATTTTTAACCTTTGAGATATTTGTCAGGTCCCCACAATATAAACCTCAGATTTAGTCATATTTTGTTCGGTTACTTATGTTTAACGTTAGGGCTGGAGGAAGGTTATGGTTATTACAGTTAGAATTAAGGTTTTGCTCATACAAATGAATGGAATTCTTATAACAAAACCTCTCACATTATACTTGAGGCTGTCATGTTGCAGCCAGCAGAAGCAGCGAAGCTTGTAGTGTTTCCACAGAATGTCAGCTCAGTAAATTCATTGATTTCCAGTGCCTGGTAAGGAATAAAAAAATATATATATTTTATATTTATATATATGTAAATAAATATATAAAAAAATACACCAGTTACAACTTTAGGGTCACGTAAAACACGCCTTCCATAATTAAGCCAAAAGGTCCCATTTGTACTTACTGTCAGACCATAGCGAGGGATACTGAAGTACTTCAACCATTCCAACCAGTTCATGACACTAGGAAGGTTCACCAGAAGGCCAGAGAAGATCTGCGGACAGAGTAGTTCCGATTTCAAATGCTGGATATTATTATCTACTCATGTTTCTGGGGGAATTCTGTCAGCTTCAGTTCATTCAGAAATTAAATACTGGCTCACCATCATGAAAACGAAGATCACGGTCATGAAGAGGTTGGCCATGGCCACGATGCTCTGGTCAGCCGAGATGGCATATGCCATCGATGTGGCCGTCCAGGCCACCATCGTCACGGTGAACATGAAGATGAAAAAACACGCCGCCGTCTTTTTCAGCCCTGCGGGGGAAAACGGCGAATTCGGTGAAGCTGGTCACGGTAGGTTTTTCCCCGGAGCCTCGAACCTTCAAGCAAATACCATTCATCTGGCATCATTGCAAGTTCCACACCTATCATGAAGTACAGTATGCAGCTGAAGAGGACAGCAGGAATGGTCCGCATGGTGATGATGTCTGACATGATCTTGCACAGGAAGTACACCGAGATTCGGTAATAACCACTAATATACTCGTGCCTGAGGGAAGAAGAATTCAGCATCCATTAGCCTGGGACAATATTTTGCATTTCTGATTCAGGCATGACTGAGGCTCACGACATCTAATCGCTTTCAGAATTACAGAAATGCATGTCACTGTATTTGTGATTTAGGAAGGACTCCTCCGTTAACTAACGGTGTAATACTCACACAAAGAGTTTCTTCTCTGTGATAAAGAGCTCGGCTGCCGACAGGGTGCTGAAGCACTGGTTTGTCGTAATGAAGAACAGCACTCCGATCCTGAAAGGTCAACAGGGACTGGTTTGAACCCATCGTGACTTTAACCGCAACTACCAAAGTGTGTGAGAACACTGCAGAACACAAGTGACTCCGATGAACGGCAAGCAAATAAAGACACACATACACGGGTAATAAAAGTAGTAATGTTCCAAAGATACAATGGCCATATTTAAATATGACTCTAAAATGAACACTGCTTGGAATCAAGCTACCCAAGCTCCGGTGTCTGAGGCCTGTAAACTGATTTTCCTTATTCCTGTTCATTGGACAATTAAATGTGACTTACACCCCCCCCCCCCCTTAAGCCTGTAAGAATTTCTGGAAATGCATTAAAACAACGAACCTGTTCTGGATTCCGCTCTGGTCGCTCTTAACTCCAAAGAATATAGCACCAACTATGAGGCCCAGAATTATGGTGACTACAATCTGAGGACAGAGACAGTATTATAGCAGAGGTGCTTGTATCTACACTGAACATTGCCCAAGGGGGCAGGTTTGGAATGTGCAAATTAAACTGCACACTCTCCACTATGGTTATATAAAGTGCATTTGTTCCTGAGCCAGCTGGCTTTAAACAAGGCTACTGGGGAGAAGATGAAGTTAAACAGAAACTAGTGTCTAGTGTCCATTAAGTATTTTCAACTTTTACGAAATGAAACTTTAAAAAACAAGAGTCTAAATAAGTAATCAGATTTCATGAAAAACACTTAGTTTGATATGCACATATCCAAAAACACAAATAAAAATCCAACCATTTTAGTAAACGTTTTACCATCTTGTGGTAGAATTGGATGTACAGTGTCAGTTATAATTTTTGACACCAACCCCTCACCAAAACAT
>JAODKE010000092.1:1115921-1135522 GCA_026779605.1 Mormyrus hasselquistii
CAACCAATTGAGTACTCTGTGACTACGATTCTTTATAGGTGACTGGTTGGTTGAAACAAAATCTTGGTCTGGATTTTTACTTTCTGGTCTGAACTATCTATCTCTGGGCAAAAGTAGTATGCAGATGAAAACATTATGCATTTCATTATGCTTAGAGAAATGTAGATTTTGTTGTATAACTCAGTCGAGTTATTTTGACCTCGTCTGACGCAGTGGCGTGGGCTCTTCTGTGATTTCAGTATTTCTGACGGGATCTAGGCGAGTACCCATCCTGGGGATGGCACAGGTAATAATGAGGGTTCAGTGCCGCCCTGAGTGGACTGAAGACCACTCCCCAGAGGCCCTTACGTGCCACAACCTTCTGTATCTGCCCATCTACCCTACAAAGGAGATGCTGAAGACCAAGCTCATTGATGCCATCACACACAATAAGGACTTCTGGAAGGATGAGTTTATGGCAGCTCAGCCTTAACAGTGCCTCCTCAGGCTTCACTCAGCTGACTTTCATTCACTTTCCAATCACATCGTTTTCTCCAGGAATTGCTCCTTAGATCAGTGTTTCTCAACCCAATCCTCCCCCAGACCAACCCGAGACCCCCAGACGGTCCATGTTTTTACTCCCTCCCAGCTCCCTGCCAGACAGTCCAAAATGTTGGTCCCTCTGGGAGGGACCCAAAATTTGGACTGTCAGGGATTCCCCAAGAACCAGTTGGAGAAGCATTGCATTACATCTATTTACCCGAGGCATTAATTCAAAGAGACTTACAGTTATTCATATACAATCACATTAGCTGCATATATACAAATTTACAGAATCATGTCACAATAAAACTAATAAAACAAACATAATATATATGTGTTGGACTAATTCCAAGGTAGTATGGATACATATACAATACAGTAATGTTAATTAGTTGTATAAGAATCAGAAATATTACACACTAGTTTACTTTCATTTTATTTAGCTTGTTGTTTGTTTAGTTTGTTCGTACTGAAAAATACCTTCAAAAACCAGTAGATATATTTAAGTCTGTCGATCTTCTATGGTGACAAAATATTAATCTGCAATTATAATGGTGAATAAATATTGATTACATAGTCTTTTATTAGTAAATGAATTTCATCTAGCATTTGTGGTGTGTATGACTGATCTCTCAGTTGCATGATCTGTGACAGGGCGGGTAACGATTTAGGGCCACATGAAAGCATATCATATTGGCCCCTCTCAGTCCAGACCAAACCAGTTCAGATTTTCCAAATCTTTTAGGAACCCTGTCACTCCAGAGCCTTTGGAATCCTCCTGACTTTCCTCCTCCTTACACCATCTCTGATGTGCGATACGGAATAAGAATGAGTATCCGTGTTATTACAGTAGTGTAGAATTTGGGGGTTTGGTCCATAATTAAGCACAAACAAGAGTGTGTGTCGCACTATAACTCATGTTTATTATGATCTCAAATCGTTTAGTCTCCGACCCCCCAAGTACAATCCAGCGCAGGGGTCACCAACTCCGGTTCTGGGGAGCTACTATCCAGTAGGTTTTCTATCCTACCGGCTTCTGATGAGCCACACCTACTTCTGGTATTTACCTGAGAACTAGTGTGGCTCATCAGAAGCCAGGTAGGATAGAAAACCTGCTGGATAGTAGCCCTCCAGGACCGGAGTTGGTGACCCCTGCTCCAGTGTAAAAGATATATAACACGGCATCAGACCTGCCATTGCCGGTCACTGCTAGCCAGTTACAGCAACATAAATATTAGAAAGAAAAGATTGATCATGCACTTAACTGAAATGGAACTAAGCTGTAAAATGATTACTAGGATTTTAAAGTCTTCCATAGTCATACATATCGCAGGATGAAGTCCTTACACTTCAGTTTCCAACTTGCATATATAATTAGTGGTTTCAGTGATTCGTCACTAACTATATAGATACAATCGTAGAGCTTTTGTCAACTTTACTGTAAGTATAACATTCTTGTTCAGTATCTATTATTTATCACTTCCTTGTCGAAAGTGGACTATAGGTCCTTCACTGTCGATAAGAACTAATGAAGTTTCAAATAAAGTTATAATAGGCATTTTAACCGTGGATGAAAAATTCCAAATAATAATAATTTAAAGTATATTGTGGTGGATTGGTAGCCCATCCTGTGTTGTTCCCTGCCTTGCGCCCGTAGCCTCTGGTATAGGCTCTGGATCCCCTGCGACCCTGAATAGAAGTGGTTACAAAAAACGGATGAATGGATGGATATTTCCCCTTCTCTCTTGCAAGATCCCGAGGTGTTTCGTCATGCGGTGGGACCGCGCAACGCGCTGTACCACTGCAAGCCCCCTACTTGAGCTGACCTGATAATTTTCCAAAATTATTATAACTGTTGTTAATGATTATGGTATTGATGATAATGGTGGTCGTCCTTTTGCTGACGATGACTAGAGTGATAATAATGATTTATAATAAGTTATTATGATGAATATTAACAATGACAACGACGGTGATGATTCTAATAATGAACGGCATGGGCGCCCCCCCGTCCCGGCCCCGCGCGCACCTCTGCCGGATACCTGTGACGGATATGTCACGTGATCAGTGACGCGCGCCGATAATCTGCATCGCTACTTCCTTGTTATCGTCGAGCTTGACCAGCGATCCGGGAGTCCAAATGCACAGGTAAGCGCTATAGGATTTCGCTGCCGTTTTTAATGCTTTATTTATCCTATCCACATACCATAGCTGGTTACGGATTAATGTGGCTTCTGGCCTCTCTCTGGGGAAACTGGCCCGGAGCGAGGGGGGACCGCGACGCCCAAGAAGCTTCGGGCTGCCCGGAGATGGACCTGTCTGGGTGTTATCGCCGTGTTAGAAACAGTCGCCTCCTTGTGTTCGGCCAGTTCCCTGTCCCTCCTGCGGGTCTCTTTCAGTCAAAGCCGACTAAGTGGCTCCCGCCCCTCTAAATCGGGCGGATTTCCACTGGAGGAGCGAGTCTACTGGTGGTGAGTCCGCCTCCCAGGCGCTGGGTAACGGCGTTAGCTTGTTAGCCAGAGCCGCGAAACGGGAGCCTCCGGTTAGCTCATCGCATCGGCCCGGCCGCCGACAGTCCAGTCCAGTCCAGTCCAGTTTAGTTTACTTTACTGTACTTCGGTTTAACTTACTGCTGTAAAATGCCATGGTTAGCCGGCTTGTTAGTCTGCCTGTCAGTGTCTCCGCTTAACGCCCCTGTTATCTTGGAGGGTAGCCGGATACCTACCTTGGGAAATGTCTTAATTTTTCCTAAAAGACTAAACTAAAGACACTAATTACCTCATGAATAACTAACTGGGAGATTGTGCTTTATTTAGCCGGGAGCCCTATTTGTGTGCTGATCTGGTTGTCATTACCTTCTTTCGTATCTACTTGCATGCATAATTTTAAATTCGTTGCTTAAGCTTTACAATCCCTGAAACGCACCCGAAAATGTGCAAGGATGTACTGTAAAATAGACTCGTTGTGCTTTGAAATGTTAGGCACACGGTGTTTTTAATTTCGTAAAATACATAGTTAACTGACTTGGGTTTCGTATCTGTCGTGCTGTCAGTATTTGTTAATGTATTGAAAACTTCGAGTACCTTCCATATACTCGTGATAAATGCTGTTCAGCCTTGGTTGTCTCCTCTGGAGGAGGTTACTGTTATTTCCAAATGTGGTTTATGTACAGAAACAGAACCGGATGGCATCAGATCCAAGGTCGCCATCACGAAAACTAGCAGTGAAAATCAGCTGATTTAAAGACGCCAGTTTGTGGAAGAAAGAAACTGGAAGTATAATGTAACCTACAGTGCGAATGACGACGAACTAGAGTGTTTGAAGGAGACAAACTTTTAATTTTCGTATCGTCACCGCCTGAATAGTGGCGTTTTAAAAGTGGATTTCATCTCTCTTAGGGCTCCAAACAGCCATGTAGATGCTGATGTTCTACCAAAGGGTTACAATGTGGCGAAAGTTATAGGATGGAAATGAGAAGCGATCAATTTGGAATCATTTTTGAATATGATCCGACTTACCGCAAAAATCAGCTTATCTTTAAAGGCAGTTAACCAGACTGAGGTTATTTAGTTTGTATATTGGTCTGTCTGTCTTTACACAGGACACGACTGCTCCAATGAGAATTGTACAGATGCTTATCTTTGCGATTCTCACCACGGTTTCTGTACCAAGTATTCGGTGGGCTCATTAAAAATAGTGCGAAAATGTTGTCATTAAATGGCAAAAAATACGATTCCCATACAACCAAAATGTTTTCCGTATAATTTTAGCAATTTCACATGTATACATTTTCAGTAAGCATATCGTATGTGGAATATTATCATTCTGACCCATCGATTTTAACGGGAATAAGAATCAACTTCGCATTAACCCTTTTTAGGTTGCTTCCGAGTGAGAGGAGAGAGAAACGATCCGGAAGGTCAGCCTTACAGACCGGAGCTTTTTTCCGTTTTTGTGGGAGAGATCCAAGGGCGTAGATTTGGGTGTGGACGGTTGGACCAATGTTGTCCGCCTACCTTGTGTGTTTAGAGGGGCGGGGAGTGCAGGGCTTGGTTCCTGTTATAAAGCTGATGGTTGAATCCAGGTTTGCGGATGATGCAGTTCTGGGTTTTTGTGGAAAGATGCGCCACTTCTGTGATACTCTGCGCTGAAAATGAAACGCATGCTTTCATTTACCGCTCGGCACTGAAATATGTTATGTGGAAACCGTTTGCTTCTCCACCTTTGAATGGTATGCGGTTGGGTGCATTTTCGTTTTGATCCTCAGCATTTTTAACAGCTTTTGCTTAGGTTAATGCTAAGAAAATGACATTTTTAAATCTAATGAAATTTTCAGTGCTGTTGTGACCCCGATCAGATCAAAGGTCCTTCTGCAGAGGCCCAAATGTAGGTCTGGTTTGCTGTGGAGTTGAGGGTGTTTCTGCACAGCTTGCGACTTTGTGGTTAACTCTAATTAGCACATACCAGTCTTCTCTGCTCTATCTAGACCCTCGCCTGCTGTGGCAGTCTGACAGACATCTCTGCCAGAAAAGCATTGCACTGTTATGTTAGGCCTATTTATACACTTGGTGAAGATGGGCCTTCTGGGACTGCAGAAAAGTTAACAAATATGTATATACATTTTTCGCGATGTAGACTTTTTATGTTTGAGTTGTCGTTGCTGTTGTTTTTTGTATCTTCCCCTATCAGGACTTTTTAAAATTCTATTGTATGTTGTGCAATAAAGGCTGTTCTGTTCTGAAATGGATATCCGTAGTTTGATACTGAAATAAGTTCAGCTTAAGCTCAGAGCATATTACCGCCAGCCATGCGGTGCTGGGCTTTTGACCGCATACTTATCTCAGTATTGGAGCTCGGAGCTACTGTGTGGTGACCTGTGATCAGCCAGGGGGTGTCTTGAGCTGTGCGTTAATTAGCGGGGCTTTTTAATTTCTGTATTATAAATGTGGTATATTTTTGTGCTCGATTTGTGTAGGGTGGCTGTTAATCACGTGCCAGTGTGAGTCAGCAGGCCTGCGGTCAGATGCCCAGTGCTGGCTGGCCCACAGCAGCAATTCTTGGCCAGAGCTGTGGCTGAAATGAATGATTAACCTCGAGGGGAGCCGCAGTGACCTCTCGGCCTGCCTTCACGATATTCTGCTAAGTGGCTTGTCGAGTTTGAGAACCAGAAGAGAAACTTTAGTATTCTGTGTTTCTGCGCCCTGCCCAATCTCTTTATTTTCTCCCGCTACATAGTTATGAGTCATCTGATATAGCTGTAATTCCTCCCTCCCTCCCTCCTTTAGGCCTACTGTCTGCCCTAAAGAGAGTGGACCGGGTGTCCAAGCTTAAGGCCTCCCCAGCCCTGAGCGACCATGCTGTGCTGGGGCAGCACGGTGGCGGGCCAACTGGGCCTGGGCGACTCGGGCCCCACCATTCCTGAGCCACGCTGCTGTCGGGCCTTTTTCGGCCGTGGTCTGCGAGAGGTGGCCTGCGGAGGGAGCCACTCGCTGTTCCTGTTGCAGGACGGCAGCGTCTACACCTGCGGCTCGAACAGCTGCGGTCAGCTGGGTCACGGGAAGGCCGGCGGCATCCCAGGTACGTCCGTCCACGAAAATAAACCTCGCTCCCCGCACCGGGGCGCTGATTAGTCACAAATGGCAGCCCAAGGAAAACGAACATAAATAAAGACAGACATGTCCCTGGCCCTCAGCCAAATAAATGTACCTGCTTATGGCTACTGATAAAGAAACCATCATGAGTAGCTATTTGTGGAACGACAGGTTTTGTGGGGCCGAGGCAGAGATGTGTGACTTTTGTCTAAGACAAAGTAAAAGCTGTCAGGGGTAGTTTTTCTGCATTTGCGCCTTCCTTTCTTGCCAGTGCCACCACGCAGGATCCGTTTTATGTACATAGTCAAACTGGGAAGCTGGTCTGAACCACAGCTGTAACCTGTGTACCTACGCCTGGACGGTAGTATTGGTTCATTGCGCCATATCTGTTTGCTGACCTCATGGTACTCTAGGATATCGCGGGACGTTGGGACTTTCGGACGTTCCACTGTCCTCACATGACTCTGAGAGATGTTGTTAATTTAAGAAGAATCACCAGAATTGCACATACGACCTTTCTGCATGACAAAATAATGTACAGATTAGGCATTTCGTTGAAAATCCACAGATGAAATGGTCAGATATACACTATACGGACACAAGTATTTGGAAGCATAAAATTGGTATACATATCAAGACATTTTGGATGATTCTATGCTTCCAACTTTGTGGGGCCAGTTCAGGAAAGGCCCTTTTCTGTTCCAGCATGGCTGTGCCCCAGTGCACAAAACAAGGTCCACAGAGCCCTGACCTCAATCCCATCAAACACCTTTGTGATGAATTCCAACAGAGATTGAGCCACGCCTTCACGTCCAGCATCAGTGCCTGACAATGCAAATGCTCTTCTGGATAAATGGCTGAAAAATTCCCCCAGACACACTCAAGTCTTGTGGAAAGCCTTCCCAGAAGAGTGGCAGCTGTTGTAGCTGCAAAGATGGGGACCAACACCGTATTGATGCCTATGGATTTAGATTGGGATGTCATGAAAGTTCCTGTAGATGTATTGGCCAGGTGTCCCATTTTTGTCCATATACAGTAAAAGAGTAAGGGACTTGAGTCACTGACTTGTGACTCAACTCAGACTCAAATTACAAATTTGATGACTTTTGACTAGACTCTGCAAAACTGATGGAAAGACTTGGACTCAACTTGTTATTGAGTGCAGTGACTAGAGACTTGGACCAGACTTCGAGCCTATAACTTGAAGACTTGAGGTTATAGTCCCCCCTCGATATGATATAGTTAATTTTATAATATCTGTGTATATTAATTCTCTGCTTCTAAAAATTGTGTGAGGACAACCATTCAGTAGACATTCTTTCAAACTGTCTGCCTTTAAAGAACATATCCTATGACATTCTGTGGCGGGTTTTTGCTGAAGCAAGGTAAAAACAAAACAGACATAGGTAGGGACTCAAGTTACATGACTCACAACTCGTCTTGGACTTGAGTCACAAATTTGATTTAACTTGTGACTTGACAGCAAAAATAAATAAATGACTCTAGACTTGACTCGGACTGCAATGTTTGGACTTGAGACTTGACTTGAACTCGCCAAGGAATGACTTGTTTCCATCCCTACTATATAGTGTATGTCTGAGTGTATATGTACTATGTCAGAAGCTTAAATAGAGCTAACACGTGATTTCAGTGTTATGTTTAAGTATTTGTTTAGTAATTGAGATGGCCTGTTTCCCAAGGCTGTGAGATTCTGCATTTAGACATTATCAGAGTATGAATTAATTTAGGTAGCTGGTCAGGTGGTCACCTGAGTGAGCTGTGATGCCCCCTGCTGGTGTGCATATGTGGGGGCTTGGTGATGGTTTCATGGCAATGACGCTCCACCCCTGCCTGCTTTTCAGAGCTGGTTGGGGCTCTGGATGCACAGAAGATCGCGGCGGTGTCCTGTGGGCGCTCCCACTCGGTCGCCGTAAACGACCAGGGGCAGGTGTTCGCCTGGGGGGCGGGTGGTGGGGGCCAGCTGGGCCTGGGCACTACGGAGGAGGCCGTCAGAGTCCCCAGGTGGGTCCGTGTCCGGCACCCGCTCACAGATGGATGGCATGAAGCGACACGTTTGACACCCCCTGGGTCTCTCTCTTCCTTTGGTTACCTAGATTGGTCAGGAAGTTGTGTGAACATCGCATCTCCCAGATCATGTGTGGCAGCCAGCACTGCATTGCACTTTCTAAAGGTAATGACCTAATGGACAGCTTTCCCCGTCCCTAAATGATGGCGCTTTGTCAAAGCTGACTGTTGACCCTATTCCTACTCAGACGGCCAGCTCTTTACATGGGGTCAGAATTCCAGCGGTCAGTTGGGTTTGGGAAAGGCTCATCCAAGCACGCCATCGCCGTTGCCCCTCAAGTCCCTGTCGGGCATCCCCCTAGCCCACGTTGCTGCCGGGGGGGACCATAGCTTTGCCCTGTCCCTCTCTGGGGCCGTCTTTGGCTGGGGCAGGAACAACGCCGGGCAGTTGGGACTCAATGATGAACAAGGTAGGTAGGGTTAGGGTTGATGTCAAATGCGGCAAGAAAATGTTACGATAAAGCCATAAGGCTACTCTAACCAGATAGTGGTAGTTTAGTGTACAGATTAAAGACTGGAAGGTTGTTCGTTCATATGCATTGGTGCTTTGTGCACCAAACTCAAATTGCCTCATATTCTTAGTAAAAATATTCCCAGATCAAGTTCCTTGTTTGTGCAGTCATGGTACCTCGGAGTGCTTTCATGCTAAGATGAACATGTGGCTTTGTGTTTTCCGTGATCATTTCCAAGACCGCGCCGTTCCCTGTCATATCAAATTCCTGCGGTCGCAGAAGGTGGTGTTCATCAGCTGCGGAGATGAGCACACGGCCGCCCTGACGAAGGTACGCCACCCACGCTCTCGTTGGCGTGATGTCAGCTCGTGGTGTCGTTTTCTCAGTTTGCTCACTGGTGAAGTTCCTGTGTATCACATGTTCCCAAAGCTGTGTTGAGGTCCGGGCCCGCGGTCCATCTTCGTCCCATTTCGTGACGGAGCTCTGCCAAAGATTATACATGAACCGCTGGTCCTTCCTCAACAGGATGGGGGCCTTTTCACTTTTGGCGATGGCTCGCAAGGGCAGCTGGGCCACGACTCCAACAACAATGAAGTCCTCCCCAGACGGGTCCTGGAGTTGATGGGTAGCGAGGTGTCGCAGATCGCCTGCGGAAGGTGCGTGACAGCTGACTCGCGCTGGCCACACATCGCTGCCATGTCTGCCGCTCGTCCTCTGCTCTGTTTCGAAGGGCGTTTTTCGTATTATGTATCATAAACATGAACCCCCATTTAACCACAACCCTACTTTATCACACCAGCTACAAAAGCTGGGAATGTTTTTAATGCAGCCACTATCACAAAGCACTACAGCACGACGACTCTTGTGCACGAAATCTCTTGCCATTTCCCTATTTGCATGTGTCTGCACCGGCAGCTTGATCACCCGGTTGTTTTAGCTCGGCGCTGCCATGTTTGTCATCTCTGTCAACCGTGTTCCCTTCCAGACACCACACCCTGGCTTTCGTGCCTTCTTCTGGCATGGTCTACGCGTTCGGCTGCAACGCCAAGGGCCAGCTGGGCACAGGAACCAGGGCCAACACCAGCAGCCCCCTGCCCATTAAAAGCAGTTTCTTCCATAGGGGATCCCCCACGACAGGTGACCTTTGCACTGTTTTCCTCGCTTTATTTTGGGATAGATGTTGGGTGTGGCCGATTTCTCAAGTCTAGGAAATGAATAAGCAGAGATGAGGACAGTCTGGTTTGTTTCCAGCCCATTACGTGTGGGGGCCCTCGATTCAATGGAACTTGCAGATGAAGTCAAAATATATGCCCGTCACCTTCCTCCGGAATCCCGGGCCCAGCTCTTTCGGCAACATCTCCAGGAATTTTCTATTATTGTTGGACCGTTGACAGAATTGAGGCTCTGTGTATGGATGAAAAGCATTTGAAGTCTCTCATTGAGTGAGAACAGGACACAAGGGGTTTAATCTGTTTCTCTAAAAAAAAAAAAAAAATTACGTGTTTGAAATTTTGTTTGCTCAGTACAGGTCGAGTGTGATGCATTAGAATATAATTTACTTTGTGATAATGATCTGTTGTGCTTATTATTGTAAGTGGATTTAATGTATAAACTACTAAAGTATGCCCTGAATACTACTTAGACATGTCCTGTTTTCAAGCATGTATATGTTTACTAAATTTGCTGACCACCTGTTTCTTTCTGCAGAGTCTGGAATTTATGCTGTCTTCAAAATTCATTGTGGAGGAGACCATAACTTTGTATTGTACTCCAACCAGGAGGTAAGTTTCACTGGCAGAATGTGCCAGAACACACTGTGCTGTTCTCTGGTTTGGTAACATTCCAGTGGCGTCCTGTTTGTAGGAGCTGTCACGCGTGCAGCCTTTGGGATGGTGAGCGTGAGCAGAGCGTTCATACATGGGGCAGAAATGTGCTGGTGGCAGGGAGCTGGATTTATCCCAGAATCACAGGCTGAACCAGTGGTAGATAGAAGCCAATCACACATTAATTCTAAGCTAAGATCTGCATGGGGTTTAAAGTTCTTGTGTTCTGTAATGCAAATTTAAAATGGAGGAGTGTGGTTAGAAAGGCAAGCTGTGATTGAAGTAGATTCCTGCCTAATCGTAGATCCCTGGCTGTTTGGTCCTTGAGGTTACTGGTCTGGTGAATTTAAGTGCAGTTGCACATCTACATCACAAGGTGGTGCTGTCGTTCAAGCAGTAACGCTGCAGAGACTATCATTACACGGTATTGTAAAAGCAGGCCTTTTGTAGGTCGTTCCATGGCCGGTCTGATGTTTTCCGGGGTTGTGTTTCTGTTAAGACGTGTTTTGTGGCTAGCTGTCAGGCACACCGTGAGCGCTTGGAGCGTTCTAATTACGTCCTCACCGGTGATGCCGGCACCGGCCTTTCACAGTGCGGCTACGTACGGTTCTCGCTCCATCGGCGCATCACGCCCCGCTCCTCTCTTCCCCACAGAGCTGTGTGCCCCCCGAGGACTATCGTGTTATCAACGCCACAAAAAGCATCTCGATCATTAATCACGAAAGCCTAAACGCATGGCGGACAAAGCTGGTGGACAGCACGGACTCCAGCATCACCAAGTAAACATCTCCGCTTCATTACGTTCTGCTGCTGTTGACTTTCTGTGTAAGACAATGAAGTTTGTCCCACTTCTCTCGCGTGCAGTAATGCTCCCATATTTACTTTCTAGCGACATCATTCTTCTCCTTTCTTCAGCTGCTTGCTGGAATGCCAGTTTCCTGGACCAGAGGTCAGAATCTCAGTGGTTCATAGCCATTGTTTGTTTTTGTTTTTCTTTGGTTTTCTCCCATTTGGTGGATTTTGGAGCTGGAATGTTTTCGAGGGTCCATTTTATTGACTTTTTTCATGTTCTTTAAGGAAGTTGTTTTGTTGAAATTTCATTTGAGATTGACTGCTGCCCCCATTAAAAATATTTGACAGCACAATATATGTCAAAAGTGCCATTAGTGGCTGATATCTAAAAGTATCAAGGCAGACACTTTTAATTAGCATATTAAAAATGCTTAAGTAGCCAATAGTCTGCCCCCCCTCCAGAGGTGTGAGGCAACAAAGCTAGCCAATTAGCTCCCAAATGATGATAATGACAGACCAAATTACATCAAACACGATATTCATTTAATAAGTATATTTTACAGGCCAAGTTCTGTTTATTTCCATGGCATTGCAAGTCCGATCGGTACGTTCTGCAGGACTGGTAGGGTGATGGCCTTGGCAGAATTGCTTGTTTTCATTTAATAGTTCAAGAAGCTGATAAACGGGCCATGTTTGCATGATGAATTGTGGCTACCTTAGAGAGCTATCAGCAGCCTCTGGAACATTCTGTGAATGGTGTTTGTCCTTCATATCCTTGGGTCATTGTTAGGCTCTGCTCCAGCTCATCACAGGGGGATATGAGGACGTCCTGATCAGTATGACCTTATGGACTAGAGAACTCCTTACATGTTCTGTCGGAATTTCTTCCTTTCTCAACACTAATTTGACTGAAAAGAGTGTGAGCTGGTTCCCTTTGAATCTCTTTGAACTGTTTGGAGTGTTACCCTGTTACTTTCCAAGCCCCCCCCTCCCCCCACAGTAATTGTAATGATATACTCCGTTTCTTGCCCTCCAGTGATGATGGACACTTCAAGACCAACCCAAAGGTCCCCGGCATTGATCTGACCTCGGTCAGGCTGTTCTTTGAGACGCTCATGAAGCCAGCGTTTTCCAGGCTGCTGGAGCAGGTACGTCTCCTCTGTCTGGCAGGCCTCCCTCACACCAAGGCCTGGGGAGTCTCCAGGCAAGTCAAATGCATTTGGAAACATCTGCCACCGATTTTTTTTTCCCCTCCATTTGCTGATGCATCAGATCTTCCAAGACGAAGTCATTTCCAGTATGTGTAGTTCTGACGGATGACCTAGTGCCGCCATTTCAGTGCCTGTTCCATCAGCTCCACTAGCTGTCTGCTTTGGCTTTAAGTTGCTCCCACGCATGCAGAATTGAACTGCAGAATTCAGCTCGCAGAAGGATTAACTCGCAGCCAAACGGTGCTGCGGTTTGACTGGGCTTGCCTAGTTTCTAGGCTTTTAATGCAGAGCAGCCATTATGATGACTCATGTGTTCTGAATTTGCACATAGATGGAACCAAAGTGAAGTCAATGTTCCCTTTCATGTTCTTGGCGTCTTGGGAACAGTGGTGTACAGACCACACCCTGCCATTTGCTGTCCAATGTGTCTGTTATTATGATCTGTTAACCTCTGTCTTAATACACTGTCATTAATGGATGTCCAACTTGATTCTGTTTGGGTTGGGATACTGCAGTTATGTTGATCTCCCAAAAGTCCCAATATCGTCTTCTAGGACGTTGCATAAATGTGATGAGACCCCAGCAATTACACTGGTTCCTGTGCTGTCCCATGCAGGCCACCAAGAGCTTCGAGAGCTTCCTGATCCCTCAGCTGCCGTGCTCTCCGCCGGACGTGGAGGCCATGCGGATCTATCTGATTCTTTCTGAATGCCCCGTGCTCCAGGACTCTAAGTATTACATCACGCTGACCATTCCTCTGGCCATGGCGATATTACGGTTGGATGCAAATCCCAGTAAAGTCCTCGGTATGCCTTGCCTTCACATCTGTGTCCAGAAACGGTCATGGGTTATTCCATGCATCACTGTCTTAGTTACCTCCTTATAGATACATTAAGAACCTTGCCTTGTCTTATAGATAACTGGTGGTCCCTGGTTGACTGCAACGTATTCTCACGCCTGCTGGAGATGTACAAAAGCACGGTGGTTTACCTCCTGACGGGTGGCAAATCGCTCCTGATCCCGGTGTTCCTGGAAAGCTACATTAGCGCCACACTGAGGCTGCTGGAGAAGTTGCACAAGGTCCGGGAGGGATGCCAGCGTGAGATCTTTAGTCTGTAAAAATTCAGCCTGTACTCTTGGCTCTACACGAATGAAATCCTAAAGCGACCTTGTGTTCCAGGTGAACCTGAAAGCCCAGCACGTGGAGTACAATAGATTCTATATCCCTGACGTCACAAGTCTAGTGGACATCCAGGAAGACTACCTCAAGTGGTTTCTGAGTAAACCAGAAATGGTAAGTCTTGCCGGCCTCCGGTGCGATCAGTCATAGATACGGGCCCATCCTGTAGAATTTGGCGTCGTCCTAATGTTCCGGGCCGAAACGGCCTACAAAAGGAGGGATAATGCATCCAGTAGCTGCTGGCGCCTCCACTGAATTTTGGCAGACAAGCTCGTCTGGGATGAGGTTATGCTTCATGCTGTTTTGCAGGCATCATGTTGGGGGCCCACAGAGACATATCGCTCCAGCCAGTATCTGTCCATAGTAGGAAGCAGCACCTCAAAGTCTTAGTTCCTATTTGAAAGTGGCCTCAAGGGCAAATTATTTTCACTGAATGAAATTATGCAACTCATGTTTTCGTTTTTTTTCAACAGAAAATGACATCACCGGCCGTACAGGTAAGATAGGGAACAAGATGTGCGATAGATATAGCAGCTTAAAAAAAACAGAAGTATGAACAAAGGCTTGTTGTTGCAGAGCTCAGTGACGTTGTGTGCCTACCCATTCATCTTGAACGCACAAGCCAAGACAACCATGCTACAGACGGACGCTGAGCTGCAGATGCAGGCAAGCCGCTCGTCCTTTCTGGGGACCTTGATTGGATAAGGGGTTATGAATAGGCACAGACAGACAACATGATTGGTTGGATGGGTTTATGGGTGGAGTCTTGGGGGTGAGTAACGTCCAATGGCTTTGGGCCTCATCGGTGTTGCCTCCGTGACTCCAGATGGCGGTGAGTGGCGCCAACCTGCACAATGTCTTTATGCTGCTGACGCTGGAGCCGCTGCTGGCAAGGAACCCCTTCCTGGTGCTGCATGTGCGCCGTGGGCACCTGGTCAGCGACGCCCTGCGCGAGCTTGCCCTCTATTCCGACGTCGACCTCAAGAAACCGCTCAAGGTCGGTCAGGGCGCTTTCCTTCCTCAGCTGAACCGTCTGGTGCGGGTGGAGCGATACGTGCCACGGAAAATGAGAGCTTTTGGCTCATAAGAGCTGATGAGCGGTGGGGGTGGGGGTTTGTTTTTAAAGAATCACGTTTTGAATCGGAGTTGGAGGGAAGGTGGAGCCCATCAGGACCAATGCTGGACCGGCTACAGAAATGCGCCGGCTCATTAGACACTGTTTTGGAAGAAGTCGCCCGGCTGTAGAAATGGCTGCTGTTGGGCTGTTTTGGGAGTACTGAGGTTTTGAAAACTATCAGTTATCAAATCCCGTTGGTTCCCCCAAGGCTTCTGCTCTCGATGGAGCCTGTAGACTAGGGCTTTGTGGGGACGCCGATCTGACGGTGCTCGTGGCTCCCACAGGTTATTTTCGACGGTGAGGAGGCCGTGGATGCTGGCGGGGTGACCAAGGAGTTCTTCCTGCTGCTGCTGAAGGAGCTGATGGACCCCGTGTACGGCATGTTCACCCAGCACTCTGAGTCCAACCTGCTCTGGTTCTCCGACAAAGTGAGTCTGCGGCGACGGCCGGCCAGGCCTCCAGAGGGAACACCCAGTGTTGCTCTTGGCTTTGTGAAATCCCTTGTGCTGGATATTTTTGACGACGCCACACAATTACTCAAAGTTCAGATTTAATGTTTTGAAACTTTTAGCAATGTAATTATCTCACAGCTTGATGCTGGATCATATTTAGCTGCATCCTGAAGACTAAATTTTCTGGTTCCCCTTGACAGTTTTCCTAAATTCGGAGACGATATGCCTCCAGATCTGACTGTCCCATTGAGGCTGTATCTGTCTACCAGTTCTCCTGTGTCCCTTTGAGACATCCTGCCTCTTTTGAACCCTTCCCCCAGTGCTTTGTAGAGCACAATTGGTTCCATCTGATCGGTATTGTCTGCGGCCTGGCCATCTATAACTCCACGGTGGTGGACCTGCACTTTCCCCTGGTGCTCTACAAGAAGCTTTTGGATGTGGCTCCCATGTTGGAAGACCTGAAGGAGCTGTCACCAACGGAGGGCAGGTATGTTTACCGCTATCTGAGGAGTCCCCATTCCCCAAGGATTCTGCGTTAGGTGTGATGGTCAGGTGACCACCTGGAGCTAGGTAATACAGCCCACTGATGTCTCATGAAGCACCCCCTTGTGGCCTGGTGGTGTCACTGGAGCTCTTACTGCTTCTGGTTTGTTCATTAGGGGCTTTGGGCAGGGATAATGTAAAGCACCTTGAGACAATGTAATGTGAAAATGCACTACACAAATAATATTGTGAAACTGGAATGAATGTGTTTGCTTGCATTGTCTGGTGGTGGTTCAGGCCAATATGTCATTTGTACTGAGGCTATGTTTGGAATCTGCTTCAGATACCATCATAGGCAAATAAATTTCTTCTTAGTAGGAAACATGAGACATTTTAGTCCATGACTGCATTTGTTTTAGTAATCCTCCTTTTTAGTAGCATGTAACTGGCTGTAACCATTACAAGACAGTGATTAATAGCTGGCAGGTGGCCTGCTGATGCAATGATCTGTTAAGTAGTATAGTCAAAGGGAAGCAATGCATTGTGGGTAGGCCCTGCCCCTATGTGGACTCTGAGCCACAGTCAGCCACTTATGCTAGTGTGATTATATTTCTGTAGCTGAATAAACAAACGCTAGACTTTGTAGTGGATCCTTTGCAACTTCCTATTCAAAATAATAGAACTTGGTGAAAGGTATTTTCGGGGTTTAATAACGCTGTCCCTGGGGGGGGAGGCACTTTGAAGGCCTTCTCCATAAGCCCCTCCAGGAATGGGATGCTAATCGAGATATCTCAGCATTTCCTGTGTTCAGTTCTGGAGGCAGTCGCCTGCTGCCTGTGTGGCCGCTTGCCATCATCAGCTCGAACCACGTTATTAATAAGCACGCATACCTACACCCCCACCCACCCACTGTGCTTTACATCGGCGAAATCTGTAATAGAGCCCCTTGACATTTCATGAAGCGCGCCCTTGTGGCCTGGTGCTGTCACTGTAGCTCTTGTACTATGCAGGCCTGGTTCAGCAATCATTCTGAAGCTGGCATATCCCCCAAGAAATCTGACGACTCATCACTCGCTGCGCTGGAGCTTGCTTGATGGGAAGAGTAGGCTGGACTGAGCCCTGATAGGCCCTGGGCAGCTGCGGATCTTCGTGGTCCGTTGTTCTCTGCCGGAATGCCCTTACCGCACTGTTTACCCGTGTGTCTGTCCGACAGGAGTCTGCAACAGCTTCTCGATTACGAGGGGGATGACATCGAGGACACCTTCTGCCTCAACTTTGCAGTAAGTGGGGTGAGGGGGGTGTTGGGGGGGCTCAGCAGTCCTTCCCGGCACTGGAATCTGTCACGTCTATTTTGAAGTAATCGTGAGGATCCGTGTCTTAACTGTGACTCAAACGCCGGGCAGACCTCCCCACCCCAGAAAATGGCTCCCATTGCAGAGTGACCCCCATCATCTCCCCCCTCAGATCACGCGGGAGCACTATGGCCTAACTGAGGTGAAGGAGCTACTTCCTGGGGGAGAAGACATTGTGGTGCAAAAGTCCAACAGGTCTGTTCCACACTGCCCTTTCCCAAACAGTAGGAGTCGCTGTCATCATCCAAACATACATGTTTTTTTTTTGTTTTTTTTTTTGTGCATATTCTTTTTCTTCTTCTGTTTTATCCCCTCATCCACTAAGTAATTGCAGCTCTGTACTTGAATTAATAAATGGATGTAGGGCCTTTTAAATATCTATTGAAATATGAAGAGGATTTTTGTATCTTTAGGTGCCGTGTAGACAGATGGGGACTGTTTATTAAAAAAGAAAAAAAAACGTGCAAAAATCCTCGTGTTGATTTTTACAGTCTGCCTTGGCTTCGGAACCAGATCCACAGGCAGCGACCCAGAAAACGCGAGTCCTGCCAAGGCAAGGGCCTTTGTTTACTGGCAGGTTTACAAATCGGCCATTTTAAATGCGGCCTGTCGACTTGGGGGAGGAAAGACCTGCATTCAGCAAACAAAAGCATTGACTGAGCGGTCGATGGCCAGATCCGAGTCTGGCCAGCGGCCCGGTCTCAAGGGGCTCGCTTTCCGGAGGGTGGGGAGAATGCCCCGCTGGTGGGCCATGCCCGTTTCTTATTTCAAAGTCCATGCAGTTTGGGCCCGTTTTGGCACAGAGGAGCAAGCTGTGCCAGAGGCCGGGGTGTGTTTCCTGCCGCCGGGACGGATTCCTGTACGGGGTGAGGACCCAGGCGGGGGGGTGCGGCGCCCGCTGAGTCCCGCGGTGCTCCTCGGGTTAGGTTATCTGGTCCAGGTGGGGCGGGGGGAGGATCATGTACACGGTGACGGAGCAAAGCAGATGTCTGGCCCCCTCCCAGTGCACGTCACGTTGATGCTCCGCTTACAGAAAACACTGGGCTCCTCTTTCGGAGCCGGAATGTTTATTTTGCGTTACTGTTTTTCTCCTGGAAAGAATAACATTTGTCTGTGAGGGTTTTCTCTGGTTTTTGTTGTCATTGTCATCACATCGTAGTGTGCTTCAGGAGGGGGGCTGGGGGTGGGAGGCTGGTCCTGCGAGGAGTCGGTCGTGGGGGGGTTGTTTGATTTTTACCGTATGAATAATAATGATTATCGTTGTTGTTATGTGGTGAGCCATTCCCTGTGTTTACTTTGCTTGGCCTGTGCGTACAGTTTGCGTAAGCAAGAGTCTGAAGCCTTCAGTAGGATCTAAAAACCCACTGGACATCACCGTGCAATGTGTGACTCCTCTTTCAGGGAGGAGTTCGTCAGGGCCTACTTGTGCTACGTGTTCGACGACTCCGTGAAGGAGCTGTATAGCGCCTTTTCCAGCGGCTTCCTTAAAGTGTGCGGGGGCAAGGTGCTCTCGCTGTTCCAGCCCTCGGAGCTCATGGCCATGGTGGTGGGCAACAACAACTACGACTGGGAGGAGATGGAGAAGGTCAGGGCCGGGCCTCACGCGCCGCCATGACGGATGCTATGCTAGTTAGCTTCGGCTCAGCCTGAAATGCACATGGACGTCTGCTGTCACATAATCTATAGCATTTATTGGGCATTAGCCATTCGGCAAACTGTGAAAGCTAATCGTGTGCTAGTAAGGAGTGCTGACTTTGACATGTAAAGCTTAGTTCAGCTGTATGATTGAGATGATCTCTGTTCCCTAAACAGATTTTTAGGTTGTGGTGTGGTAACTCTGAGCTCTGTGTGTGTTTGTTCACTCCAAGCTTCTGCTGGGAATGTTTTCCCAGCAACCAACAGATCCGCGCGCTGCGTGTAAAGTGACACCGTGGCTGATTCAGACCCTATGAAGAACAGCCTGGAGAGCGACACAGTCTCTCTCATTGACGTCGTTGGTGTTTTCTCCCCAGAATGCTACTTACCGAGGGGAGTATTCAGCATCTCACCCTACGGTGAAAATGTTCTGGGAGGTCTTTCATGAATTTTCTCTGGAAAAGAAGAAACAGTTTTTATGTAAGTACCTGTCGGTAAGATGAATTGCACCTAATTTTTGTGTCCCTTAACATTTTGAGAATAAACGCTAATGTTAACTCTGTGGTTAAATGTTGTTAACAGCAGGCACAGAAAACTAGCCTCATTCTGCTTTGAGTTTTTTTTTTTTTTTTTTTTTTTTTTTATGCGCTTATGGTTATTGGGTTTGTGTGTCGCCTCCCAGTGTTCCTGACGGGCAGCGACCGCATCCCCATCTACGGCATGCAGAGCCTGCGTATCGTCATCCAGTCCACGGCGGCCGAGGAGGACCACCTGCCCGTGGCGCATACCTGCTACAACCTGCTGGACATGCCCCGCTACCAGACCAAAGACACGCTGCGTCAGCGCCTCACGCAGGCCGTCGAGCAGTACGAGGGCTTCAGCCTGGTGTGACACGCCCACCCCCCC
>JAODKE010000092.1:1168014-1182161 GCA_026779605.1 Mormyrus hasselquistii
GAGAAGACACAGAGCCCCTCCCCTAGCTGAGCAGACACAGAGCCCCTCCCCTAGCTGAGAAGACACAGAGCCCCTCCCCTAGCTGAGAAGACACAGAGCCCCTCCCCTAGCTGAGCAGACACAGAGCCCCTCCCCTAGCTGAGAAGACACAGAGCCCCTCCCCTAGCTGAGAAGACACAGAGCCCCTCCCCTAGCTGAGCAGACACAGAGCCCCTCCCCTAGCCGAGAAGACACAGAGCCCCGCTCCAACCTGGCAGGCCGACTTGAGCTCGTCAGGGGACTCATAACCGGCACAGATCATAGACGGACGCACACTGTCCCACCAATACTGCGGCTTGCTGCACGTCTCAAAGGGGACCACAGGCAGTGGTGCCTGGTTCAGCTGTTTGGACACCACAGGGAACAGGCTTCCTGCGGGGACAGGAACACACCGGGGCCACTTTGAGCAGATCTACCCGTCCGATAGTTCTCGACGTGTCTCCACACCAAAGCCATGACTTAGCCTTCGGGTGGGACGCGAGTTAATTAACTGTAAGACCCTTCCTTCCATGCCGCTCTGAAGAGGACTCGTGGGGAGCCTGTGTTTCCGTGAAAGACTGGAGGGGTCGGTCGCATCAATTAATTACACCGTCACCGTGAAGTATTAATGAGACCAGGTGGTGTGTCTTCGTCCAAGCACAGGGCCTTGGTGAACGCGGCACCAGAGCAGATGTGCTTGTTGACATGAGAGGAGGTGACTTCAGCATTACTTAGTGTCATGCTGAGGGGTCGGCTCTCCTGCAGTTTCTCCTCACCGTGGACGGAAGCTCATGCTACCGGCCTCTTCACTCTCTGACGTGCCACATAAAGTCGCGAGCGGTTTCACAAGGGGTCTGGCTCTTAAATTAAACCACACTTTATTTTTGAAGGGCAGAGTTTGTAGTATTAATCGGCTGTAGTATTAATTTTAGCATGGATCGTCTCAGTGTCCTTGTAAATCCGCCAGCGTCCACATGGGGGCGCTCACCTTTCTCATCACCCCAGCCAGTCACAAAGCAGTGCGTCCCTCCTGGGAGAACCTCGTCATCCTCAGGCAGACACACGGGGCTTATCTCCCTGGTCATGTTGACCCTCTGTGCCAGGTGGACCAGGGCGACGTCATTGGCTACGATGTTGCTCTGGGGGTAGATGAAGCCGGGGTGGGTTAGGATCCTATCCACGGTGTAGCAGGCCTCCATGGCATCGCCTGATGTATTCATGTAGTGCTTCCCCAGACAGAGCTGCCACATGTTCGGTTTGGAAAGCCTGGAACACGGAACCATCGGTTAGAACTCGGGCTTAGCCCAACCTGACTGAAGACATTAAAATTAGCCTGGGTCGCCTCGACCAGCTTGTTGGGCCCTGTTACAAAAACCACATTCGTAGGACTGTGTCGGTGAGTCCGGTGAGTGGCCTTTTTGGGTCACTCACTGCATGAAGCAATGGGCCGCTGTCAGGACCCACTCCTCGTGGATCAGGGAGCCCCCGCACGCGTGCTGGAACGGCATGAAGGTGAAGAGCCGGCCCTGATGGGAACAATGACATCATCGGGTCACGTGTTCGGTCAGGTGACTTTGCTGAGAAGTGACGACGGAGACTGCGGTTCGGGATCACATGTTAGGGGGAGGCGGGGGCAGGGGTGGGCTCCCCTGCGGGGACGCGAGGCCTGACTCTGGCAGATGGCGGCCTGCAGTGTGTGGTGCGCCGTGTGTCTCGCCAGCGTTGGGAGGCCTTCACGCCCCAGCTCACCTGCATGGACACCTGCCAGGGCCAGGAGTGAGGTACGGCCGCCACACCATTTACCACGCGGGCCACAGAGGTACTGGGGAGCACGGCGGGCCTGCCGCAGGACGCTGGCCAGTCTAGGTCACATGACATACATATTACGCCAGACACTATGGGCTAAGTGACTATACACCAGATCATGTGACTATGTGACTATACACCAGATCATGTGACTATGAAAATATACACTACATCATGTGACTATGTGACTATATGTGACTGCTCGGCTCACCGATGGTGATGTTATCCCAAGGATTGGTGGGAGGAGCCGGCAGAGTAGGGAACACATTGAGGTCCGTCGTCCAGTATCCACAGAATCCCTTATCCTGCTTCGCGCCATTACTGACGAACCTGATTATGGCTCTGCTGCCCGTGGTGGTTACCACAGACGGAGCCATGAAACCACAGAAGGTTCCTGCATAGCAGACAGATCGTTGTGTGAAGACTCATGGGACTCAACACATGTTACAAACAACCATCAGTGTGCAAACCTGTGGTTAGACTCCTTTTTTACAGAGTAGATCAACCATGCCTGTGTCTATCTGTCTTTATAAACTTAAGATATAACTATTTTTTATTACAAATAAGACTACAGTACATATGGATCATAGAGAGGTGGAGAAGATTAATGGTGGCATAACTATAACATAATAAAATCTAAATTTATATTTATTTTGCTAGTTTCAGTAACAAAGATCAAAGAACTACAGGCCAATCATTAAAACCAATAGTAATGGTGTGTTTATTACAGGGGCAATTCAATGTTTCTTTTACGTCAGGGGAATAAGAGAGGCCATAACTTATTCAGAGGGACCAACCTAATCATTAGCCAATGATATGTTTTGAACTGGTGAATGACAGAGAAGGGGCACTCCTGTGGCCTATTAGCTTGAAGCTGGGGGCAGAGCCCTTGTGGCCACGCCCCTGTGTACATCCCTGTATAAAAACAGCTTATTCTGGCCTTTGAGGTATAAAATGGAATGAAACACAAATGGAGGAACAAACCTAGCTTGGTGAATCCTGTGCCCTCTCCTTCATACACCTCAACATAGTCGAGGCATGACCCCAGAAGGCTGACCGCTTGCATGTTGAAGTCAGTGAACTTAATGTGGATCTTCTTGGAAGGGGGCACCGAGATGCTCCAGGTGCACACCGACTGGGCAGGGTAGTCAGAGGTGGGCCAGCCTGGGGAAATGATCTGCCCCTGCTCGCTGGAGAAGTGGCCCCCACACTGGATCAAGCCTACCAAGTCAACGAGAGACAATCATGACCTACCTACAATAGACAATGATGACCTAAGATGGACAATGACCACCAAATACCAAATGATGATAGACAATGATGATTTAACTAATATAGACAACGATGACCTAAGACAGACAATGACAATCTAAGACAGACAATGATGACCTAAGACAGACAATGACAATCTAACTAAGACAGACAATGATGACCTAGGGCAGACAATGATGACCTAAGACAGACAATGATGACCTAGGACAGACAATAACAATCTAACTAAGACAGACAATGATGACCTAGGGCAGACAATAATGACCTAAGACAGACAATGACAATCTAACTAAGGCAGACAATGATGACCTAAGACAGACAATGATGACCTAAGATGGACAATGATGATCTAAGAACCTAAGAACTGCCAAGGACTTGCTTTGAAAACATATAAATTAAATTTATGTTAAAGAGGACATATTTATCTTATTAATAAGCACATACCACACTGTGGCTCAGTACTGGATGCATACTCTTAATATGTGGAAAACAGCTCAGTTCCACCTCACGCTTGTTCTCAAAAATGCAAGATGATGTAATGCTTTCTGCCATAATTATGTGCTACCTGCCTCCGCCTAAAAGTGAATTTACAGTCACTGTCTCATCTCCTCATAAAATATATATCCTTCCCAGCAACTGTCACGGTAATGTGCTGGCTGGAAGAAGACCTTCGATATCTTCATATGACTCACTAGGGATGTCAACAGAGTCTACAGCCTTCCACGTGGCCAGGAAGCCGGTGTCCACCACACGGTTGTTGGAGGAGAAGCGGATGCTCAGGATCTCACCAGTGCTCACCAGATCCGCTGGTATGCCGTTGTTGCAGTGTGTTCCTGCGTAGGTTAGGAGCAAAAATGTTGGAAACTGGAGTCTGATTATCATGGTCTGCTTCAAGCCTTGAGGATCATGTCCATCAGTTAGAAGATGAATGATTTATTGAGCACAAGCATGGAAAGTCAAACCTACGGCTACTCAGGCAAAACTCCCACTGAACCATAGAGCTTAACTATCAACCAGAGGTTGACAGTTCAGGTCCAGAAAGTAGAAATCCAGACCAAGATTTTGTTTCAACCAATCAGTTGATTTTTCCAATCATGGAAACAAATATAGCGGTATGTTTAGTAGTAGCCACTCCTCCAATGCTGCTGCCTGATTCGTCCCACCATGACAGAGGGCGGGGCTCTGTGATGACACACCCAGGCTGCCGATCTGGTCAGAGAGGGCGACACTGTCGCTTAGGCAGAGTTGGCTGTCCTCCAGAGAAAAGGCCTCGAAGTGTAGGTGCACCAGCTTGCCCTCTGGCACAAGTATGTTCCACTGGCAGAGGGCATCGTTGCTGTAGGCAGCAGGGTAGCCCATGGAGGACAGCCTGCCCTCGGTGCCAGTCACATTCTTTATATCCCCACAGCCAGATGCTAGGGAAGAGTGGCAGAGTCAGCTTGGCGCCTGGCCCAACATGAAAAAAAAAGTATGCACATAAGACTGCCCCCTACTGATCAAGTCGAAGATGTCCTTTCGGATGATATTCTCTATCCATGGGATGTAGGCGGACGCTCGAGTGAAGACGCTGGGCTTCTTGTCCATAATACAGCCGATGGGCCCGAAACTGGTGATGCCATGAATGGCCCAGGGCCCCCCGGGGGCCTCCTGGCAAACCAGGGGTCCTCCTGAATCGCCCTGCCAGTTGGAAAAGAACCGTTAAGTTTGGACCAGCTTACCCATAGAAAGGTTTACATGTATTATTCTGTACATTTTAGAATAACTATAACAAAAAAAGTATAAAAAGACATATATGGAATTATGCAGTGACCAAAATCTGACCACTGGGCTCTTGTGCAAGTACCCTTAACCCCAATTGCTCCAGAAAATGGCTGACCCTACAGTCTCCTCTACACCAGTTTCATGAGGAGGCCTCCTGAGATGCTTCTCCAGCTGTCCTGAAGGAGGTCCCTCATATACACTGAGCACTCACTGGCTGCTTTTCCTTCACTCTCTGGTCAAACTCCTCCATTTTAAAAAGAGGTATGAAAATGGTCATTTATGTTTCTAGAGGGCAGATTTCACCAGCTATTCTGTGGCTCAGAAGTGAACGGTTTTGCTCCAGGAGGTACTCTGGGGGAGGATGAAAGGGCGCTGACCTGGCAGACGGACTTCAGCTCGTCGGGCTTGGTGTAGCCGCAGCAGATCATAGACGGCTTCACCTGGAACCACCAGTAGTCCATCCTCTTGCATGTGTCATAGGGAACGACAGGCAGAGCCACCTGGTTCAGAGTTTCTGCAGCTTTTGGGGCTGTGGAGTTGCCTGTTATGGGTGCGGGGAGCAGATTTTGTTAACTATCGGCGCATGTTAACAAGTCGGCAGAGCAGTCGTTAGCGACGGCCGTGTGAATCACAGGTTGCTTTCCTAAAGAGGTGCTGCAACACCGATGTCCGCAAACAGAGGGCGCTGTAGTAATGGTTACAGGAAACAGAGATGCTATAAATGCGTAAACACTGCAATTCGTTTTTTTTTTGTAAAGGCCTCTAAAAGAGGGCCAGACCTGTCTCGTCTCCCCAGCCAGTAGCATAGCACTTTTTATCCTTGGGCAGCACCTCCTCCAGGGGGGGCAGGCATGCGTAGCTGATTCCATCGCTGGGCACCACCTCCCCATCCAGCTGGACTAGAGTGATGTCGAACTCTACGGTGGGCATCTGCGGGTAGCGGAAGCCCTCGTGCCGGTGAATGGCGAGCACACCAAAGCACTTCTGGCTGGGCTCCTCCATCGTCAGATTGTGTTTGCCCAGGCACAGGCGCCAGCGCTGCAGTTCATCCGCATACCTGCAGGGGGCGCCCCAGCATGGAGGCGTAACACCCGGTGAACGATTCAGTACTGCTGATCAACTAACAGCTGCCCTTCTATCCACCGTCAGGAATATTCCTTGTTCAATTGATCTATCTGGAAGTGTCAGTATTTTATCAATAATCAGTAGCTGCTAAAAAAGCATATGTGGCAGGAAAATATGATTATTGAGTTAATCACAAATTCTGATATTTGATTTTTAGTAATTCAGTCCAATCAGATGTCTTGGTTCCGCCTCGTCTAGTTAATTGGACCTGCCTACTCTACAATCTGATTGGTTATCTCTCTGATACTCACCTGATGAAGCAGTGGGCGGCGGTCAGCACCCACTTCCTGTGGATCAAGGTGCCACCACAGGTGTGTGAGAACTTAGGCGTTTCCTGGCTGGCCGGCCAAACCTTTAAGGCATCAAGGGGGTGTTCAGATATTTGTGCTTCACAGGTACTTTAAACAGATCATGTACCCTGATGTTTGCCTGATCGTTTCCAGATCATTATCTTATTTTTCAGTACAATTACATCCATCACCCACAATTCTGTGCCAGACAGAGACCGTTCTGGTGGACTAAGTCACTTTGCTGATACACCATCCCCCAAAAAGGTTGATGATGCAGGTTGTATGCTATAGGTTTGAGTCCCAGGCGAGGTCCCGAGTAAAGGATGGCCCCAGTCAAATATTCAGCCATATGAATTGGTAACATGCAAACATTTAAGTAGCTTCCAGCAGTGAAACCGTGTAATATGAATTGATCCATGAAAGAGACTTGGAGAAGTATTTCAATGTTATTTTATCGCATTACCTGCATGGAAACCTGCCAAGGCCAGGAGTGGGGGATGGCTGGTTCTCCGTTGACGATGCGGGTGTTGACCATGGGGGGGATGGTGGGCTTTCCACAGGTGGTTGGCCAGTCTGATGGGGGGGAGGTGGTGGGGAGGGAGATTTGTAAGAAATGCCAAACTCACTCAGACACGCCGTCTGTGGCTGACAGCCATTTCTTCACGGAACATTCCGTCCCACCTGGCCCACATGGAGCCGGAACCGAATGTCTAATGCGCCAGCTTCCCAATCACAACTGCAAACAGCCCGGTGGGTGGCCACCTCGGTTAATCAGGAAGTCATTTAGAGTTTGGCAAAGTAAAGCGATATTTAATGCTTGCCATCTGAGACACAATACTGACCACAATACCGACCATCTGAGACGCTAATACTGATCACAGTACCGATCATATGAGATTCTATACTGACCACAGTACCAACCATCTGATACAATACTACTGCAACTCACTGTTAGCGGGTCTACCACTGAGCGCCATTCGCCCCCTCCAACTGATTCAGAATGCAGCTGGTCGACTAGTGTTCAACCTTCCCAAGTTCTCCCACACCACTCCTTTGCTGCGCTCTCTACACTGGCTTCCTGTGGCTGCCCGCATCAGATTCAAAACACTGATGCTCGCATACAAAGCCAAAAACGATCTGGCACCATCCTACCTAAAAGACCTCATCAAACCCCGCACTGCACCAATCTCTCCGATCCTCCAGCACTGCTCGACTGGTCCCACCACCCCTCAAGGCACAAGGAAGACATGTCTCTCGGCTCTTCTCTGTTCTGACACCAAGTTGGTGGAATGAACTCCCCCTTGATGTCCGAACAGCTGAGTCACTTAATGTCTTCAAAAAACGACTTAATACACACCTTCTGCAGAAATACCTGAATTAGCACTTCTAGTATTAAACTCTGAGCTCTTCTTAAAAAAAAACCCTGTACTTTCTCAACAGAATATTAGATCGTGAGTATTCATAGCCTTGGTTTTACTGAGCTAGTATCGAGGAAAAATTCATAGCAGAGTCTTAAAGCACTTATGTAAGTCGCTCTGGCTTAGGGCGTCTGCCAAATGCTGTAAATGTAAATGTGTTGTAAATGCAATACTGACCACAGCACTGACCATCTGACACAATACTGACCACAATACTTACCATATGAGACACAATACTGACCACAGTACAACCATCTGACACATTATGCTGCCCACAGTACCGACTATATCAGACAATATGCTGCCCACGGTACTGATCATCTGAAACATCATACTATCCACAGATGGTTTGAAATGTTTAGTACTTTAACAATTTAACAGTTGCTTTTTCAAAAAACTGTCCAGTGGGTCCTCTTTACATTAACGGCTGTAAAGTGCTACAATGTTATAAACGACCCCGCAGCTCCTTCCCAGGCTTCTCACTTTGATTTATGAAGCAGGCGTGTCTTGTAGGAACTTCTATGTGTCACTGTTACAGTCCAGATCTGCTGCAGTGTTTTTCTCTGACTGAATCAGCCTTCACAGACAAAATATTAGATTGTGAGAAACTGGGTTGAGTCAATGGCGCGCAGCGGATATGGGAGGTCAGATGGGGGTCTGCCAGAGGGCTGGCAAGAACGAGAGAGGTGGGAGGATGTCACGGTTACCTATGGTGATGTCATCCCAGGGGTTGGGCAGCACCGGGGGGTCTGTGGGGGCCGGCTGAGTGACGTCCGTCGTCCAGTAGGCTCTGAAGCCCTTGGCCTCAGTGAAGAAGTCGGCATGGAAACGAAGGAGTAAAGTGTTTCCCGTGGTTTGGATGGTGGACGGGAGCTTAGTCCCACAGAACGGACCTGGGGGGGGAGAAGAACAGGAGCTTTTCAGAATGTCTCTTTGAATGCATGTGGACCCTCAGCAAAAGCCCTGATTCCAAGTCATGCATGGAGGAGCGCATTAAGTGGTCTGTGCATCTGTAAACATATTCCGCCTGAGATTCAAAGGTGCATGATGTCGCTCTCAGAACCGCGCCAATAAACGGCATTCAGTTTCGCTCGTCCGTTTTGCTGTTCCATCATTTAGGAGCACGGGGCTCCTACCGTATCTCGTGGCTCCCGCGGCCGCACCGTCGTAGACCTGCAGCTGGTCGAAGCACTTCCCAAGAAGGACGCCCGCCTCCTCCACCTCAAAGTGCGTGAAGGCCAGTGTGATGGTCTCTCCAGCAGGCACCTCCACCATCCACAGGCACTCGCTGTTGCTGGCGTAGTTCAAGGGCCAGTTCTGGGACGTGATGATCCCCGTCCTCTCTCGGGAAAAACCCCCACAGCCCTGGATCGCTGGCATCCAGAAGGAAGCAATACTAATGTTTCCATGACTGCTGATCTGGGGCTACAGCATAGAGGTGGAGATTTCAGGTCCAGCGAGTACAAATCCAGACCAAGATTTTGTTTCAACCAGCCGATTGAGTTACTCTGTGACTGTGACTCTTTATGCTCAACTGGTTGGTTGAAACAAAATCTTGGTCTGGATTTGTACTCTCTGGACCAGAAATGTCCACCTCTTTGCAGAGAGCCGGAAGCCCATCCCAGAATGCACAGAGCTGGGGAGACCTTGGGAACGGACATGAATCCGTCCCTGGGACCATACACTAAGTGCAATTTAGTGACGCAGATTCACAAAAACCACAGGTCTGCGTGCTGTAGGATGAAGCAATAACCATCTTTAAATTGCTTAGCACCTCATTATTTGTGGTGATACATTTAGGTTTATTTGCTTTCAAACCATGTGTTTGCCTGGCTCCCCCTGTTGGCCACATACAGTTAACACACTGGGGCGATAAACGGCCCTGTCGGGACTTTTCAATTGGGCCCCAGAACCAGAAAACCCGGCCCCTTATTAATAACCCAAATCTTCCTAGTAGTGAAATCCGATGCTGCCCTCCCTCCCCGCAGCCCCCGGCTTAGGCGTGTCACCTCCGATGTCTTCTGGGTACACAGCCTCCCACGAGGCGGCGAAACCGCGGTCGGCCAGACGTGCGTCGGACAGGAAGCTGAGGTACAACCTGCTGCCAGAGCTGATGAGCAGCGGCGGGAGAACATAACCGCAGTGGGTGCCTGGAAATGCACGGATGGGGCGTGAAGACACCCGCCATCTTCATGGCAAGCCCAGAACCGCAGAACTAGATTCTTTATAACTGCGTCATCATTTACTTTAGAATCAGCAAGAGCATCAAGTTTCATTATTCTGGGCTTTAGTGTGTGGCTCAGTTACTTAGGATGCTGTACCTGTGACCGGAAGGTTATCAGTTCAGATCCCAGAGGGATTTCATGGCTGGGCCCTTGAGCGACCTTTAACCCCCAGCTGCTCCAGGGACTGACTGACCCTGCTTTCTCAAAGATCTATGCCACTTTGGATAAAAGTGTCAAGTAAATTAAATCTAGTTTATATTTCAGTACAGTATTATATGAAATTTGCCACCAAATCTACAAAACACGCTGTGGGGCAAGGAGCAACATCACCGTGAACTACTGGAGAAACCGAAAGATGAAGACGAACAGAAAGAAAAGATCCTCATTCAAAGGTACAGCTGGGGTTGAATTGATTGGAGCTGCGTGGCTGCATTCATTAAGCACAGAGCCGTGAGTCATTGCGTTAAAATGCGCCACTCTCAGGTTACTTCAAAGGCCGCTTGGGGCATGAGGTAGGCGATGTCTCAGCTGGTGAGGCTCTAAGCGTGACGGGAAGGTTGGATTTTCCAAGACATCCATCCATCTATCGATCCATCCATGCATCTATCTATCCATCCATCCATGTACATTAATTTTGACATGTGTAGCGGAGGTGGGTCACTCATTGTCAAAGCTAACAGCACTCTCTCACAAAGACCCTGAACCCACGTTCAATTATCTCTCTCCGAGTCAGAACTCGGATAAAAAAGTCACGAAAAACGTCACTTCCTGTCAAAGACACGAATCCTTCCTAATGTTGATGTCGGACAGAATTTTATTGTCCGAGATTCCCCCGTGATGTCATTTCAATTTGGCGGCTTAGCCTGTCAACAGTAATTCTATTTTATAAATATTTAAAAATGTTTATTTCGTTATATGTATTAATAGAAATAAATGTAATTGCACGTCTTCGATTTACAAAATACCATATCATGACCGTAAACAGTATCCTAGCATGCAATATCATTTTTGTCTTTTGTTTTTTGTAGTTTGTTTGCCTCTCGAGAAAAGAAAGTCGATATGGATGTACTAAAATATTATAAAGCCTTTAATGTGGTTAGTTCGTGTTTCTTGTTGTTTGTCTATCGGAAAAAAGACTCTCACTGCAAATCTGCTAAAATATAAAGCAACAATACACAACAACTTGTTCATGGAGCTAGCCATGTTTATTCCAAGGTGTGTAGCTCGAACGGGAGATTGTCAGATGTAATGTCACTCACCTGTGAAATTCCGACTTCCGAGAGATAATCAAACGCACCATGAAACATGACAACTAGCAGCCAGCATTACAGAAAAATTCACCAAACGTAACCCTCCCTCTCTCAGAATCCCCCTGTGCTCTGGGTTCCAGCCGTCGCTTCGACTCTCAAAGGTGCAGAGATAAGGTGTAGATAACAGGTTCTGGTGCGAATAACAAACTAACACCACGTTCACCCCGAGGCTGAGATGCTAATCAACAACTTCACAGATTATCTGGACTGTTATGTAAGAAGAACCGTGGTCTGATTAAGTCAAAGTCTGAAGATCACGCATAAACTCACGTTTTTGTCATGTCACACTAATCATATTGGATTATATGACCAATTTTATTATATAACGGACTGGCAGATGCTGTAAAACAAGACAATAAATTTTACAGAGCGAGTTATATTACCGATAAGCTCCTAAAGGTAGAGCAGCTGAACCAGGATTTGAACCACTGTACTTCTGAGACACTATTTCAGCACCTAAACCGCTACCCCAGGCACGTACCGAGAGACTGCAGCTCATCCGAGACCAGGAGTCTGTCCGGGCCGCACTGGCCCGCCTCCCCGACCACGGCCATGTCCGTGACCTCCAACTTGACCAGCAGACCCTCGGGGACGGTGATGTTCCAGACGCATTGCAGGTCCGATGGATATGGTTCAGGAAAGCCCTTGGAGCTAACGGCACCTTTGCGGCCCTGCTGAAGGCTGCTTGTTCCACAGCCCGAGTCTAAGCAGAGGAAAAGCGTCACACAGAGAGCGCTCATTTTAGATGGGAGCTCGCCGTCTTAAAAATGGCTGCTGTTTTTTTTGACTTGTGACGTGTATTCTAAGGAAAAAATACACCTGAGGGTATACCGCATGCTGTTATTTTATGATCATGTGTTTTTTAATTTTAAGCGTATGTTAAATGTAAACTGAGAGCTCACTGTACTACTGGTTCTACTAGAAATACCAGTATGAATACAGCTTTAGTACTTACACCTGTATGCTTTACTGAGGCTTTACTTTATTCAAGGGCAGAGAAGCTGGGACCAAGCAAGCCGTTCAGATTAGACCGTGGCCCTTTACCCATTACGCGCCATGCTGCCCTAGATTGTGTCAGGTGGGCAAGGGGCGCCCCCTGCAGGCTGCACCGCCAGCCCAGCCCGCTGCCGGGGCCCCACTGAGCGCCGACTGGGGACCGAATGACAGATGTCTGTCTATTAGCTACACAGTAATGCAAATTATGAAAATTATCGCGGTAGAAGAGTCGGCTGAGAATTTCATAGTCTTTTTGTGTGTTTTTTAAATAAAGATGCTCCTTTGAGCAAGTTGCGCTTGTCAAGCTGCTATCATGGATCTAAGGTGAAAAAGTGGAAAATGAGTTTAATTTGCTGAGAATGGATGCGAAAATGAGGGATAAATCAATGGTGTGGAGGCGACGCCAGGCAGCGATCCTACCGTCCGGCTGCGTCAACGTGGTCGTGCGGGGCTTGTCGCTGGTGACCGTTGGCTTGGTGCTGGTGGCGCTGGTGGTTCTGGTGGTACTGGTGCGGGCGGTGGTGGTGCTGGCGGCTGGCGGAGCTGTACCATACGTGGCTCGGAAGCCGCGGGCGTTGAAGCTGGAATCGGTGCTGAAGCGGACCGTCAAGGTGCCGCCGCTGGATGCCACGGTACCTGGCGCCGAGCCGCCACAGAAGCGACCTGAAACGACAGGTGTGGCTTCAGCCTTCCTGCCCCGAGGATCCAGCCCGGGATCATTCGCCATCTGGACCCGGTGAACTGCACTGGCTCCATTATTGCGGCGAAAAGCACAGACTGTTACTCACCGGTGGGGCTAATGGCATGATTTATTTAATCTTGGCTGCATTCGTTCGCGACATTCTCGAAGCAGGTGTGCGGTTTCTCCGTTTAATGTCTTTTCAATTAATTTTCGATGCTGTAAAGCGACAGTGCGATAAGGCCACAGTCGTTCTTGTTGTTTTACGTGTTGAATTTTTCGTTTCCCAAAGTCTCACGTCCCGTTCATGACTCACAGGAGACATGCACAGGAGTAGCTCTAAATGCCACCACAAGAGTTTGGCTTCCAAAAAACAGGATCTTTGTTCCCAGACAGGGGTTCTCAGCTGGGTTTTACTGGGCAGGGGGGTGGGGGGGTTGCTATGGTCACGTGTCTTTACCGAGGATGGAGGGGCCGTCGTACACCTCTACAAAGTCACCGCAGGCCTCGGGAACCAGGTCGAAAACGGAGAAGGTAAGCCAGATCCTCGCCCTGGCCGGCACCGTGATCCTCCACTGTGATATCACACAGAGTTTACATGTTAGCGTCATACGAAGAAGAGGTGCGTGGGACTCCTGTGCGGTGCGTCACACAAACACATGCACGCACATCGGTCAGCAGTCTGCCTCGCGAACACACAGCAACCAGGTCTGTGCCTCAGGGTTTTCCCAGAAAAGGCCATAAACACACACACACACACACACACACACACACACACATAGGTTGGTAATTATATCTTTGTGGGGACTCTCCATTCATTTCTATTAGAAAAACTCTAATCCCAACATGACGACCTTAACCCCTACCCAGCCCCAACCTTAAATATAAGTAACTAAACAACTTTTGGCATTTTTAGTGTTTTGATTGTATTCACAGATCTTTGTGGAGACCTGGAAAATGGTTCCCACAATGTAATATAAACATAATACACTCACACACACACACACACACACCGATGTTTGGGTTAATACCCTCCCCCATCTTTTAATAGGCTGCTCCCTGGATGGTTGCATCAGCGGTAACACCAAATGTGGGTCGCCGCGCTGTTCGCTAACTGCTCCGTTTGCTACATGCTGATTGGATGATGCAAACCCCCCCCACCCCCCCGCAAGCCCCTGTGGCGGACCCCTCCCCACCACCACCCCTCCCCCGGTTGCCCCATGCTGGCATGCCAACGCCGGCCATCA
>JAODKE010000092.1:1199424-1224603 GCA_026779605.1 Mormyrus hasselquistii
AGCTGAAAAGCCCCCCACACACAGGGGGAAAGCCAAAGACTTCAGAAATCCCCACTGCAGCTGAGGAACATCAAGAGCCAATCATGTCATAGGCAAGATTGAAGAGAGAATTTTCTAACCCACATACAGTTGTCAAAAATCACTTCATCAAATTCATTCCATTTGCTCACAGTTAACAAACAGTCTAGTTGATTCCATAGCTAATTATGAGGCAGGTGTTTAATAAATGTGTATATTTAAACCGTCATTGCATTAACTGTATTCTAGTAAATGTAAAATTCTGTAAAAGTATTCTAGAAATTTTCCCCCAATCAAAAATGGAATCTAGAAGTCATTTGGTGGGGCACACGTGTCATGTGACTTCGTGGGCATTTATTGCCACATGGCATTCCATATTCTTGCCACAGCAGACTTTAACCAAAATGATGTCATTACTATTTGGCATCTTATTATTCTTACTACGTCCTTCCGCGTGCGGAAGCTGAATTTTGATTACCAATACCATTGCAGTCAAGAGTCCTTAACCAATCATAGAACAACATTTTAGACCGGAAGGAGTAAGCATTTAAAATAACTAAACATGCGCTATTTCAGATTACATAGATCGGTTAAGGCTGGAGACTACTTTCTAAATAATACACTATGTAAGTTTAAAAGTAGGGTAGGCCAATCTTTGCAAAAAGTGAACAACTCTAAAAGCAAGCGAGCACCTCTTAAAATATCTGACACCGAATTAATTCGACGGAAACCGAATCATAAGAAATTTAATAGGTGCACAGCTACCTATTTAGGCTAAGTGAGATTTAAGACAGTCCGCCGGTATGTAGGATCTGGGATTTGAGGGATGAGCTTAGCTTAAGTAACAGATCCGTCACTTTAAAATATTGCCCTGTTTCAGAAACAATATTTTACTGCTTTTCCTGGCAAGTAATGGAGACTCCAAAGGTAACTAGTGTTCATTTTCATTCTTATCGAGAAACCAACCCTAAGACTTGGCGCATCATCTGTGTGGCACCCACATAAAGGACTGTCCAGATAGCATTTTCAGCAACGTACCCGAAACCGTGTCCTTTGAGAAAATAAATAGGTTAGTGGCAGTAAAATGGAGCGACGGCGCAGAGTCCCGGTCACTGCTGCGGGGCGCGTATCGACTCTTCGCGTCGGACGACGCGCGTTCAGCTCAACATGAGACTGTCGAGGTCAGCGGGCGTGCAAACCGGCACTGCGTCTAATTTCCCCACAAATCCATGGACGGCTGGAAGTTGGTGTCGAAATCAAAACACCCTCATCCATACCAGCGCATTCCAATTCATCAAGAGTATTAAATAGTAAGTAAATTTACTTAAAAAAAGAGAACAGGAGATGCTCCAGCCGTATTGGATCCGCAGAATATGATGTAGGTCGGCACGGAAAGCCTTGCTACATACTAAAAAAAAACGCGCCTCGTGCTTTCGCAAAGTGCTTGCTATTTGAAATAAAATGTGCTTGTCATTTACCTGCTAATCGTTAATGCATTCAGTGGTTTGCTTTAAGTGTACAGATTGCAAATGATACCTTAAAAATGTATTAATCGATAATTGAGAAATTATTCATTTCCAGCTCATAGCCTATTGGCTTTCTGTTGTAAATTTAAACGACGTTTCTGGCTTTAAACGCACTGAAAAATGATGTTATTTCCCCAACCATATATTCAATACCTCTTGTATCTTCTGAAATGAGTGAAAATGATACCGTTTATCGTTTTGCATAATCCTGATTTTATGGCTCGATTTCATTGCCAAAACGTATTTCACACGTGCCCGGCATCTGGCAAGCAGATAACAATATACACATTAATGTCTATATACGTGTGTATAGGCTAATGCCCCAGATCGACGTTATTATATATCATATTTTGTATACATTGACTATATCAAGATTTTGATATTCCAGTTATCCTTGCGAAATTTACTTGTAGGCTACGTAATATTTCTAATTAATTCATCGACAAAGGAAAACGACGCTTCAAGGTTGCATATTAAAGCTGAATGTTAACTTCTGTAGTGAAAAAAAATACATAAATACTGGATACAAGTACAAACAATTTATTGGAAACTGTAAAAAAGGTAAACTGAACTGAATTTAGATGCTCTGGACACAAATCAAAGCGTGTACTCCCTCCGAACACCAAGCATGTCTACAAAATTTATCAACCCTCCGGAATTTACCCCGGACTAAAATCACCCGAATTAAAATTAAGATCATGCTATTATACGAGTAGTGGAATAAATTATGGGAGTTTATTTTGCGAGTGCAATGTCACGCATTTGGCACACAAGTTAGTCAACTAGACAGAAAGATAATCAAGCCAATTATGGCTGAGTTATATGAATTATTGAAACCAAACCCACCTCGGTGAACGTTTGATTTCCAGGAGCCGGCTTCAAGGCTTCATTTGACCTTGCGGACGAATTCATTGTTAAGACGAAATCCATCGGATGCCAGTGAATCGCAAATGGGGGACTGCTTACGTGGAGCTGCTTTTTCTGCCCGCGTCTCCGGTAATTGTGATGTTGATTACTGCGCTATTTAAGCATCGTTTGTCTGTGTCTGTCCGGCTATAAGGCACTCAGCTGCATATCAATGAAAGACTAAGGCGGACGTCAGTGACACGAAACCACGCCTTTCGGAGGGCGACTGAATGTGGTCCAAACCACAGGATGGGAAATAATAATTAGGTCACATCGCTCGTTGTTTTACTCTGAGATGTATGAGCGCGCAGTCCAGCGCAGACCCACTGCTGTCAAATTCGAATGGGGCTTTTACACAAATTGTTACATCGAACTTTTTTTTTTTTTTTTACAATACCCATCAGGAAATCATACATAGGCCTTCATATATCGTATAGACCAACCTCAGCGCACTTATGTGGGACAGATTCAATTTCCACCGCATTGTGTAGAGAAATACAACCTTAACGGGACGGAAACACATGTACGGTGGTATTGGTGCTGTTTAACATATTCATAAAAACCTGTTTCATAATATGTTCCTGACATGAATTTGTAATTCAGCATCCCCTGAGAGCTACCGTGTTAAAATGTATTGTTTTTTGTGTATTTACACCCCGAAGCATCGGTACTCTTCTGCGATTGTAAATGCATTGATTTGTTTTCTATCCGCACCGCGTATCTCATTTAGATCACGTATTTTGCCTCCTTCGGATGAAAACAATTATTTGTGTGAAAAGCCCCACAGTGTGAGGGGCTGCTGCAGTGCCCGCTGAATTTGGCCGCCGTTTCGAGCTGCAGGCAGGCGACGTGCTGCAGCATTCCGTCCGCGAGGCAGAGGGGCGGCACACCGGCACGCGGACACGCTTCTGCTCGTCACATTTCACTTATTCGCAAGAAGCGGGTTCCAGGCCCCCGCACGTACGCAGCAGCGCGAGCGATGAGGGCCACAAGTCAGCATTGGGGAGCGCTGTGCTAGATGACGGGTCAGTCACGCATGTCCCCAAGGATTCTGGTTAGGTGCCAGAACATAGGGAGTGTATGAGTGGATCATGCACTGGTGTGATGGTAACCGCTTGCTTTTAGGTAATGGATCCACAGACAAGTATTCCCAAAATATTCCAGCTGTTGAATATTCCTGCATGTCTTAGGAAATTCCAAGCTGAACATGCATACTTCAAAAACACAGATCTGGGCTGAGATTCAAACCCCTGTCTTGGAAGCATAACGCCCCTATTCTGTGCATATCCACAACTAAAGATGGGTAAATTTAGCAGTACAACAGCTGTGGCCCAACCACACATAAAAACCCAGCCCAAACTACTAATATCTCCTGTGAGGCTGCAGATTAAAAATTTATGTTCACACTCTATCAATTTAAGTGGCTCAATTAACTAAAGTGGTCTCACCGGTCACTCAGATCATGCCTTTGTTGATCATGGCAAGGACATCCGTGGTGAGTTAGACTTAAATCAAACAAACCGCTTCCCAGCTGACTGCCATGTTAAATCATACAGCTGACCAGCGTGTTGCTCCAAAGTTGCTGTCTAGAGGCAGTAGGGTTTATGTCATTCTGAGATGATGGTGTCCAGCACAGTGCTTAATGGAACTGTACCAAAAAAAAACAAAAAAAAAACAGTGACATAGCCTAGAAGAGTTACCTACTTCCTGGCTTTATTCTAATATCAAAGTAACATTTTGGCAAAACTGTGGCCCAGGGAACAGATACGAATATTCAGGCAGAAAGGCTCAAGCGTGCAAAGTGAAAGTGTGGCACTGGTGTATCTCTGAGTACTTCTGGGTGTCCCACATTCACAGACTTGCACACTGCACTTTCCGATAGACTGATTGACCTCTGCCGTCCCATGAATCGGACAGAAATAAGGATTAGGGAAGATGAATTTTTTTGTCCAGTACCGATGTGTATCAGACTATATTCTAGAGCAATATAACATAACTACACTGTGCAAAATATCAAAGTATAACATTACAACATGCTATAGTATTCACAATTGAAGAGGAGATGTGGTGTAACACACACAGCACAGGCTGATGGGATGGGGAGACCCCTGGTGGTCGCTTGGTACTAAGCACCCACGCTTTTCACTTGCACCTTAATGATATCTTCCTTAATCTGGTCTTTCCTCTTCCTCCTGAGTTATATTCAGCATTTCTCTCCCTTTTACCCACGGCCTACCTTATCTGAACATGCACGCATATTGATGGTTTTTGTTCAGTATTAGTTTAATTACTAAAGCAGAGTTCCAATCCCGGACAACCAGAATCCAACACAATCTGCAGATTCCCCTGCTCAAACACATCAGCTATTTACTGGGGTTAGGAGCTCCTGTCGGAGCAGGGAAATTTGCAAACTGTGTTGTAAACTGGCCCCCCAAGCCTGGAATTTGCGGGGTAAAGTGTGTTAGTTGGTTAGATGAGAAGAGGAAGTTAGACAAGTTAAGTATAAATTCAGAATAAATCCAGAATGTTAATAGCAAAAACTCTTCAGTCTCTGTTTTTGGTGAGGTGTCGACTTTCTGTTCAGTGGAATGATTCAGGATTTTGGACAAAATAATGAAGTTAGCTGCAGCTAAGTCAACTCCACCACCTGGTGGCGCTCCTGGATCATACTCCGCAGACTGTGGAGGGTTATTTACCATTGCTTTGTCATTACGTGATTACATCAACAAATTTGCTTAACCTTACTCTCTGTGAGAGAGGTTTCTGTCAAGGAGCTTGTTGTGACGGAGCTTCCACAGGTTATTCAGGCTGAAAGATATGCATAGGTACTGACCCTAATGTGGAACCTTGATTAGATTAGCCAGATTAGATTATTGGGGAAATGCAAAAATCAAAAGAAGTGTAGGTTAGTTCATAGTCTTGTATTTGAAAACTGACCACACAGTACAAATAACAGATTCACGAGTAACTGAGCCAACTTCAATTATTCGTATGCTGCAGTAGTCCCGTGCACAGTACCAGTGTAAACAACATATCTACCAGTAAAAGGTAAAAAAAAGAATATTTACGCCCCCTGGTGGACATTGAACAAATATTCTTTCACCCTGTACAGGCAGAAATTCAAAATAACCAATGTTTAGGGTAAAAATCCAAAATACTGGTCAGGAAACAAAAATACTATCTAATACCAAGTGTAGATTTTTGCAAATAATAATAATAATAATAATAACCTTACGATTCGTCTTATCTTCCACTCTTAACATCTAGTTAGACAGAGCGAATGAGCCTGGCTGGCAAGGCCGTCCCTAAGGGTACACAGCAGGGAAGAGAAGGCGAGCTGTAACATCGCACAGTAACAAGGCCAAGGGGGAGAAAGGCTCCGCACTCCAGCGGCATCAATTAGCGTTCCCATTATGGGTTACTACGGCAACGAGATGCGTCACCGTCACTTCTGCGCATGTCAGACGCGGCCGCTTCCGGTTTTGTTTCCGGGCTCCCAAGCTTCGGATGCTAATCAAAACAGCAGGCAACTGGAACCTAGTAGCGGATTTATTTGCCCCCATTTCTGTGTACGGCCGGATTGGGCTTCAGGTATCTCATCTCTTTTGAGTGTTTAGGATCGTACTGCTGCCCGCTGCTTTGCCGGCTATACACACACGCTTGTGCTGTGTGTTTATTTTTAGCCCGCTATTAATGAATCAGCCTGCTAGCTAACGTTTTATCCTGAACTGTAATGGAGCGAGGCAGTCGCTCGTGATGTGCTTTTCCACTAACTCACAAGCAGTTAAAGTTTATATAAATAGGATCCTTTGAAGATGTTTTTTGGTATGCTCGATACAGTAGAAAGCCAAGTAGTACTGCATTTCAGCATGTTATTATCTAAGAAGTGCTATGTAATTTTTGCTGTGAAGTCTAAATATATGGCTTGCACAAATTTGGTTGTAACGAACTATCGTGAACATAGCTGCGCTCTCCGTCTCAAGTTTTTACACCCGCCCTGGGGGGCTGCAAGGTCACCTTTACTTGCCTCCGCATCCCACACTGTTAGGATGGACACAAAGTATAATGACTTAATGGTGGTTAAGGATCTGTCATACATTACAGTCACCGCCCATTATGTCTCTTAGTAATGAATATCGCTAGCTGGACACGTCAGGAATAGGGCGGCGCGTAGAGAGATTAAAAAGGAGCCGTCCTTGGGGTACACGTGTCCATAGACCAGGGCTCTTCAAATCTTGCCCTCGATTTCAAATCCAGGCCTTGCTTTCATCTCTCCCAGGAAGTTTATTTAATCATTACTGATTGTGATTAGCAGCGACTTCACACCTGGTTCACAGGTAAAGGAAGGCTAGAAAACCAGCAGTGCTCAGACCCCGAAGACCTTGACTTGAATAGCCCTGCCATCGACCGATTGAGCATATGTTGGTGTGGCATACAATAGAATGGAACTAAAATGCATACATTTGTTTTAATCTCAAAATAAGTTTCTCTGCTTTTTTTTGTAGCAGTATTGTTTGTTGTAATATGTATAAATGTAATTCTCATTTTTTTTTCTTTTAAAAATGTTGGATTAATACTGAATGTGCTTTTTGTTCTGTCCGTTCTACAGAATGCTGGGGTACATCTGGCAGTACTTGTACAGCTCGCTCTTTCGATTGTGGCTGAAGTGGTTCTTTAGACAGATAACAGGAAAATGTGAACTGCAAAGGATCTGCGATGGTCACAGGCAGGGAGCAGCACGGACAAGCAGGGCAGGTGAGGAGACGGGCAGTGACCGTGACAATGGCTGCGACTCTTTGTTCGTTTGTTTTGTACGTTTGTTTCTGCCCTGGAGGTGAAAAGTAGGGCGTTGTCAGTCAGACCTTTATCTTAATATGGCTCTTGTTTCGCTTGCGGGATATTCTCCTGAATGCCCAAAAAGCGGGGGGAGTTTCCCCCCCCCCCCCCCCACTTACTTGAAAATAACTAATGTGTTTTGTGACACTTTACATGCCACGCTTGTTTGCTTTTCTGAAACGAAACTGGTTCTCCGTCTCCCCGCTCACAATAGACGCTACGGACGGCCATCGACGTTGAAGAAAGTGACTTAGAGCAGCGTGTCACCGCTATAATGGCAGAGAAGAAGATCAGATCGGAGAAAGATCCCATGTAAGAGCCTATAGATTCACAGCAAGGTGCCCGAGACTCACAGAATCCCCCCGTTCGAGTAATTATGCCTAAGATTTAAAAAACAAAAAAAAGACACAATTTGTGTCAGCTATCGTTTACTAACGATGGAATGTGCTGTTTATGGTTTAGGTTTAAAACAAACCTGCAGGTTTGTTTACTCCAAATAAGCGGATACAGGAAATTGTACTTGTACGTGGAGGACCTCAGGAAGCAGGTGTTTGAGTCTGAGAAAAAGGACCACGAGGAGCTGCTTTTGAAGGTAAGGGCCCTGTTTTTGCAAAAAGCCAAGAGCTCAGAGCTGCAACATTTGCAAGACGATGAGGAAAATCTGGTCTCTGGTTGATGATCACGAAAACATTTGTCATGGCATTGTGATATGTAGAGTTTCTGGGCATTAACTGCACGCATATGTGCTATTGATGTGGTGCTTTGTGCCCATGCGATCGGTGTAGCTGCTTGAAGCTTAGGTAACGTTTCTTTTTCAGCTATGGCACCTGCTGATGCCTTCTGTGAAGCTGCAGTCCAGAATTACTAAGCAGTGGGGAGATATTGGTTTCCAAGGCGATGACCCCAAGACTGATTTCAGAGGAATGGGCATGCTGGGCTTAACCAATCTCGTGTGAGTGCGAGACATGTGACCTGCATACTGATGCTACAGTGGCTAAAGTTAATTAGCATTCAAGCAGGGAAAAAAAGGAGTGTGGGGAAAAAATATCTTACCAGTTCTGATTTGTGATGTTTAATAAATTTAAGAAAATTAAAATAGCTAGTGGCCAGCGTGTGGCTCAGTGAGCGAAGCCTCGGCGCGTGTGAACAGTCGCTGGTTCGAGCGCGGCCTCAGCGGAATAGCCACATGTCCGTGGGCCCTTGAGCAAGGCCCTTAACCCTCAGCCTCGTGGGTGACGCTGTAAGTGGCAGCCCTTCACAGCCAAGCTCGCTCTCACGTGTTTTTGTGGTTCATGGAGAGTAAGACTAAGTCGGCAAAAAGAGAATTTCCCCTTTGGACCAATAAAGCGATGATGATGATGATGAGTAATAATAAAATTTGTGCTTGGTCTGTTTTAGGTTTGATTCTAATTTTCCGATTTTTACAGTTTCTTTAGCGAGAGATACACAGAATTATCGCGGCAGGTCCTGTCACACGCCAATCACCCCAAGATAGGGTAAGATGGCCGCCCCCGTGCGTGTGCGCGGTGTTGCTGTTGTGGCTCTGTCTAGCCTCCAGAGTTTGTGTGTCTGTGTTGGCAGTTACTCGTATGCCATAGTGGGTATCAACCTGACGGAGATGGCGTACAGTCTCCTGAAGAGCGGCGCTCTCAAGTCTCACTTCTACAACACTGTGGCCGGGAGCCCCTCCCTGGAGCACTTCCATCAGCTGTACTGTGAGTGGGAAGGGGGTTAGGGTGAGAAGGGTGAATATTCCTGCCCTTGGAATAGTAAACATGAGCCACGTATGGTCATTCGTCCAGGGGAACATTTGCCAAAAATATAGTTGCTAACTATGGTAGCAACTTGCATAGTCGGAACCATGCAAGTGAATGATTCCGGCTATGTAGGTTGCTAACGGATCCTTTTGGGAGACATAGCCCAGTTTTGTTTCCGTCTCCAGGAAACTGATTGCCGTGTAGTTGTGGAACGGCTGGCCGGATCCAGAAGGCAGCACAGTCACTCTCTTTTTCATTTTCGACAGGTTACCTTGCCTACGAGTTCGATAAGTTTTGGATCGAAGAAGAGCCGGCCAGCATTATGGAGTTCAATCTGTACAGGGAGAGGTTTCACGAGAAGGTGAAGATGCTCCTGGGGGAGCCCGACGTGTCCCTCTCGCTGAAAGTGACATCGTAATGGTTACCCTGAATGTCTTAAAGGGACCTGTGCATTTCATTAATGGTCTGAATAAGTATTAGCAATATGGTACCAATCCCCTTTAATTTTTTTAACCATTACATTTTTACAGAATTTAAATGTAATAAGGAAAACTGTAATTTGCCTAAAAAGCCCACCTAATACTCATATTGACTATGGATGGAATGGGTGTATTTAAGTATTGGGCATCGATTGCACACAGGGGATACTGAAGCTGATTTTCTTAGAAGAATGCTAACCAATGAAATTTAGCTTAGCGAATAAGACTGACTGCTATTTTTGTTTTTTTTTAGAAAGATACTTCCTGCCTCTTTGGCTTTTGTGACTGAATCTCAGGAATTTTCAGGAATTTAAGGGCCAACATCCTCATTGTTTTACTGGTTAGGCAAGCAGCACTTCTCTCATGGTTATGTGGTTACTTGCTATACAGCATTTTTACATTTTACCGTCTGTTCTTTTTTTAGAGGTTGTTTACCTTGACCTTTATGACTGTAAAGGTGCTTTAAAAGGATGATATGTTTTTGATTGACCCCCTGCATGCCAGCAGTGGGAGCTCCATTCTTCCCCCTACAGGCCGCTCTGGGCAGTCACGCACAGCACGTGCACTACAGCTACTTTTTAGTGTGTTATTTATATGGCGTTGTCTGCTTCTGAAGACTTTGTAATTTCAGAGGAATCTGACGGTCTGTTCCTTTGTACATTCTGGCAGAGCACCTCGCACGTGAATAAACTGACTTTTCACCAGTCTGTTTTTGTTGCTTCTGTTGCACGTCTCGCGCCAGAAGCATTTCGAACTTAGCTGTGATTATACAAAACACCAGCTACTACTTTCTAAATTCCGGCTTCTAAAAGCTGAGCCTAGTTCCTTAAATAAGAGCAGATGATTAACACTATACAACTCATATATACTCAGGTGGTTGCTTCAGTTTGTTTCATTTGCATGTCAACAGACTAAACCTATGTCTGTCTAGCTTGGCATGCCTTAGTTTAAAAAACAGAAAACACCGATTTTGTATTTTTATTTTTTTTTTTAAAGAAAATTAAGTGCATTTTGGTTCAATAAATATAAACATTCCTTCTATGCATTGATGCAGGTGGAAAAACCTTTTTTAAAAAGTCTGCTGTGCGTATCTCATGTCCTTCAGGTTCTCCACCGCAATTACCCCACGGCCGGAGAAGCATAGAGTTTACGAAAAAAAACAGAATCCAGGTCACAGTCGAAACTCGGTGGTCAGGGAAGGTCAAAGAAATCGTCCTGCCCCACAGTACAAAGTGCGTACTTTAGCACACAGAGTCTTGTTTATAGGAGAAGAGAAGCCCTTCTATCAGCTGAGGTCCAAGTCCATCATTGGGTATCTAAAGTTACTGCTATCTGGGAGAACAGACCTTTTTTCTTAAAGTGTTCCCCTCGTTCAGACATTTTCCACAATGCGACCATGTGTTTAAGCAATGGATCATGCTCAAACACCTTAGCCACACATGGCTAATTATAGCTGGTGACTAATTAATTTGGGATTTCAGGATTTGCCGTCATCCAGTCCCATTGTATTGACAAATTACTTTTTTTGTAATTATACTATCTAAGGGTAGTTGCCTGAGGTGGGTAGCTCAGGTCCAGAAAGAAAGAAAAATCGAGAGAAGATTTTGTTTCAACCTACCGGTTGAGGATAGAGAGGTTTAGACACAGAGTACTCAGCTGGTTGGCCGAAACAAAAATTTTGGTCTGGATTTTTCATTCCTGACACTGAAGTATCCACCTCTGCCTGTGGCTCTCCAGAAGACAGAGAGGAGATGATCTGTACGTGTTCTGTGTTGTTTGACCGGATTATGGATGGAGCGATTCAGACAGGCTCCTTCCTCTTTGGTGAAGCGTCACTTGTCTCCGCCTTGTTTCTGGAGACCATCATGGCCCTCTTTAGCTGCTCGAAGGACACAAACATCACTATGTTCCAGGAGCCCAGTCTTAGGAAAGAGGGAACAAACCTGTAGGAAGGAACGAAGAGAGAGACGTCAACGCGAACCTACTTCCACGGTTCCGTTTCTGTGTGATCTGCCGTGCCACAATGATTGGCTAAAGGTTATGTCCCTCTCTTAGAGGCTCCTTCTCATTGGCTGCCCTGGATGAGGTAGCGGCAGTGGGTATTGAGAAGCCACGTGAGTTCGTTGTAGCTGGTGCAGCGGGCTCACCCCTTGTAGAAGGCCGTGGGCCCCTCCTTGGTCAGCATGGTCCAGGCACAGTTGACGGCGCTCGTGTACTGGCCAGGAGGGGAGTTCATGTACCGCGTCTTCACCACATCCACGGGGGAGGCGATGACCGTCGTGCAGAACCCGGCCCCAAATGCTGACACGAAGTGACAGGGCAGGTTGTCTGTGGTCCCAGGAAACAAAAACACAGTATTTGTTAACGGCGAGGCCCTCAAATCTGAAGACAACCTGCAGTCCTGTCCAGGGACTTACTCACCCGACATCAGCTTGTGGTTGAGAATAGCCTCCTTGATGATGTCGTAAGTGACCAGCTCTGTGCAGTTAACCAGGGCATTTCTGGTTATGTTGGGCAGAGTCCCTGAAAGCAGCAGATATTAACACTTTAATAACAATAACCTAATAAGATGCCTTTTGAGATGCTGTTTTCAAGGTTTTGACTGTGAGCCAGCAGAGGTGTGAATAATGGCCATCAAACCCTGAGACCCACCCACCTTTCCACAAGCCTCGCAGACCCTCCTCCCGGAAGATCTTGCCGTAGGCCTTGAGGGCGCCGCTGTATCTGCGATCCACCCCCTGGAGGTTTAACTGGGCCTGGAACCGAACCTTGACTACGTCTGTGGGCTGTGCGATGGACACTGCCATGGCCCCAGTGGTACAGCCAGCCAGAATCCGTATCCCGACCCCTGGATCTGGTGAGGCGAGGAAGACACCAAGACTCACGCTACACCTTCAAATGAGAGGCTCCTTAGATGAGCGTTGCACTGAAAATTCTTCATTTGGCTACAAAGCATTGGAGAATATGACAGTTGGATAGAAGTGATTCCCATAAAAGGAGTTCAAGATCAACGTGTTTATGTTTTTGTAACTTTCATATTCTTGTTCGTCACAAAGAATAAGCAAACTAGGGTTTCCTGTCAGGTTTAGCGTGCAGAGAGCGAGAGACGAAATAGATCGAAACCCAACATCGCTTGTCGTGCCGCCATCTGCCATCGCCCCAGACTCACTGTCTCTCCCGCCGGTATACAAGAACTTGACGTTGTCATAGAAGCCGATGCGGATGGAAGCGAAGGCCATCTGCCGGTGCAGACCAGCGACCAGGCCGTTGTAGAGCGAGCGCGGCCCCTCGGTCCGCACCATGGTGCTGATGGTCCCGAACACGCCCCTGTAGCGGATATCCTTGGCCGCCCCCGCTGCTGCCTTCTCTCCCTGGATCTATGATTTGCAAAAACAAGCAATTGTGACGAGGGACTAAAGGAAACGGGAACCCGGAAGAGAGAAATCAATTATCCACGGAGGACCGGTACCTGTAGCCGAACTTTGGCGGTATCCAGGGGGAAGGTGACCAGGTCGGCGATGCAGCCAGCCATGCCAGCACTCAGGATCTTAACCCCTAAAGGTGGAGGTACCTCGGAGGGCTTCAGTCCAACCATCCTCACCTGCTGAGAGACACAAGGATCCCAGTTGTCTGTCATGGAAACGTTTTCCCAGTAGGCAGAGATACCTTATACTTGTTTCTGTATATTATGAAGCTCTGGAACCCTGGAACGGGCACTCCATCAAAATTACTTCAGCTTTAAACAGATTGAATGTTATACTACAGGGAGTTACAGAAGCAGTTTAATGCTAGTGGCCCAGAGGTATCACAATTCACCTATTGGTACTTAAATCTGCAGGCTTTGGGATACAAGTTCAGTTACTTCACCTGTTATCATCATTATTATTCTCTATCAATCTTAAATCTTTCACACTTTAATCAAGAATGTTCTAAGATATGCAAGTAATGCAGTTTCTCAAAGTCATACTGGTAATTTCCCCTTGCATTTTGACATGGTTTATTTTTCATTGTACACTGCTGCTTGAAGTTGTCAACTTCAAACATGGCAGCTTTTTCCGTTTCATTAAAAGGCAATGCTCTATGAAGTTAATCGTGACCATCCTCTGTTCAGAACCTTCATCTGTACATCGCGAACCGTTAGCGCAATTGCTCCCAGCAATAGAATTAAAAAAGTCACTTACTTTGTCACCCCAGGGGAATGGAAACTGGTTTGTGCTTTGCAGCGTTCAGGGTGTTCCACGTTCCACGCTCGCTGCTCCAAGATTAGCCTCTCTCTGTTCTGCTCATGTTTTGGGCGCCTTTATTGTGACAGCCAAAAGGAGGCGTCACTTCACGCAGAGGGCAGGGACAGTGGGTCGGGAACTCAAAGTTCATTCGCTGGCAGTGTGTCAACCTCCCTTCAACACAGGGAGATGAAAAAAGTTCATATTCCAACCGGAGTGGCTCTTGTGTACAGGTTTAGACCATAAGGTGTTTGTGGTGGGGAGTGGGATGGAGGGCTTGGTCTGTGTGTCTCGATTTACAGTAAAGATTAACTGATCAACCCAGGGATCTAATTAAGATAACGACAACAAAGTCTGAAAGCACCTCAAGGTGAAACTCAGCAATGGGCAAAACAAAACAACAGCTCCTTGTGGGAAAACGTCTTGTGGACGAAACGCGGATTTCATCTCTACGCCCTCGATTGCTCAAACCAGGAGTGGCAACACGGGTGTTCTCCTCGTGGCGTCACGACACGGACGGCTGTCGCAGAAACGCAAACCGGTTCACCCCACCCCCTCTGCCGATTGGACCTTCCGTCCTGCCGTGTTTGTCCCATGTTGTGACATCAGAGGGTCGGCAGGTCATTCTGGGGGGGGAAAAGTGTGACGTCCGTGGGCTGAGGTCCAGGGCAGCTGAGGTGACGGCAGGCCGCTGAGTATTGCATAATGCGCTATTGGACCAGTAGAAAACTCGCAAATATGTGCAGAAAGCTCTTGCCTGCGAGATGGTCTGGCGTCCCCCTGCGGCCTCTCCGGTGGCTGCGTCAAGACCCACCTGTCCAAGGCTCCTGACAATCACGACAATGTATGGGAGAGGTGGTGCAATTAAGGCAAGAATATCAGTTTACACATCCTTTGGAGATATGTTGTTTGTGGCTTCTGTACCTCAATGAGATACCAGTGTCGGATGTCATGTACCATGTTAAAATCGCTGCAGTCACACACTTAGTCATGGCCAAACTACTAAACAGTGAAGCAAAAAACTGGTTATTCCAACAACTAAACCTTTACCTGAACAAAAGCTGATTCTGGGCAAAAAAAAAAAAAAAAGACCTTTACTTGGGGTGGCCGTTAATAATCCTTCAGCAGCAGAAAAGGCACTCGAGAGAACCAGTCAGGACACCACGGTGCCAACTCTCACCTCAAATCTTCCCGGTCGATTTGCGCTGCTGTGATAAATACTTTTAAACTACGGTTAATAGCTCAGGTTCAATGAGTTTAATGTTTAACATACAAATCCAAATGTGCGTATGAGGAGTTAAGGCTTTTTTCACTAGTGGAGACCAGACACAAAATACAACTTAGAAGCAAACCGGCCATAAACTGAACAGCAGGCAAGCATGTCAGTCATCACTTAAATAATCTGAGCACTTAGTATTCTGTCTGATTAATCACCCAACAATGTTTTTGTTTTTTTTTTCCTCTAAAGCAGCAGGTGACGCGAGCCAGAGTAATTCAGCACAAGCAAAATTGCCGAGTCACACCAGACGACAACGACAAAAACAACTGGAAACAGATTGGCCGAATTTCTCCATTGAAGGTATCAAGCCTTGTTCAGATCGGCCCCTCGGGACAAATCCCACAGTTCGGTAGCTGGACGCGTAGGGCTGTGGGTTCGACTCTGCACCCGACCTCCAGTCCAAAGGTGCATAGTTCAGGTGAACCGGAGACATGGCTGATTACACAAACGCCCAGTTCCCCACTGCACAGATAATACACTGCAAAGTACGACTGCTGACGAGGGACGGAAGTAGGGTGTCATGCCCCAAACGTTTGTCCCAAACTTAGCGTCGGAACAGAGTTCCAGTTTCTCAAACATAATTTAGAATGAAATGTAATAAGACAAGTTCGACAGAGCACAAACAGAACGTACATCGGCATGTACAGCACCCCAAGATGACAATAATAATGCTGCAATATTATCGGCGCATGACCGGCACTTCTGATTGGCTGAATTTGCACACACCCCCCACCTCTCCCCGCAACACGAAACAGAAAACAAATGTATCTCTGAATCCTTTGAACTTGCAGGACCGATTTCCCGTGTTATGTAATAGTGCCGTAGGTCCAACAAGCAAAGGGTAAAACTTCAGAGGGTTACAGATAAATTACCTTTTTTTTTTTTTTAAAAAAAAAAAAAAAAAAGTTCTTAAAATCAAATGAGTTGGTGTTTCATACAACGTTTAACAAAACAAAAAAATAACAGTAATAAAGCTACCATCCATGCCAAAATATTGCAATGTTACAAGAAAAACCTGTTACTTGACTTTATTGTACAAATTGCACAAAGCTCTGTACGCAAACCCACGTGACTAGATCGGGTTTAATCTGGCTACATAGCAGAGACTGTTGAAAGTACGAAGGTCCTAGAGACGCCGCTGTGTGGTGTCGCCCTCTAGTGGACTCACAGTGGAATAGCGCACTCTCGTCACTGTGACCGACATAGCGCCTCGGGGCCAGAGGGTGTCTGCCAGTTATTCTAGGTCACGGCTTAAAGTTGAAGATTATGAATCAGCAGATCAGAAAGACTAGCTCAGCTAAATGGAGGGGAAACTAGAATGTTGACTAAGGTGTGTTTATTATAAAGGGACGGTTCACTCAGATCAATAAAGACAACATCGACAACTTATTTTGTATGTCTGGTTTAGAATACTTCATTCCATATATTTAATCAGCTAAAGTGGTGTAATCCATAAATATGACACTGAAGACTATTCACACAGGAAGAGGTTAAAACAGCAGCTTCAACAACAGGGAAAGGTTAAAAAAAAAAAAAAAAAAGGAAAATATTTCAGCAGAAGGGAACACATTTCAAACAAAAAGGATAACAATGAAATAAAAGCAAATTCCCTGTATGGAAATCAAAGATGACAACATGTAAACCGTTACTGGCAACAAATGTGACTCAAAGTGCGGGTGCTCTAGAATAAGACGGGCATTTTTAAAAAATTATGCAACTATTACACAGATTCTGTACAAAGTGTAGGTACTGGTTAAGTATTACGTGGTTAAATCACAGGAGTATATGTGATACAGCTCAGAGCATTTGGGATTTCAGACTTTTTAGACAGTTAAGTGTAGGACACAGTAAGAGATTACATTGCCTAACATGATCAAGAAAGTCGGTATCGTTGCACAGAACTCCACCTAAATCACGGCAAGCTCGTTTAACACCTGGGCGTCAGTAGTCAGAGTCGGCTTACAAAGCTCAGTTACAGCCAGTTTCGGTATAACAGCCCTGGAAAATAAACAGAATCAGGAAGCATTCCAAAAGCTGCTCCGGTGTTCTGATGAGTCGAGCTACCTGTAGAGACGTACTATCGAGCATTTTTGCGCATGTGCAGTTCCACCATTTGGGGGTTAGGGATAGGTTTTAGGGGTTTGGGTTAGGGTAAGGGGTTTCTGGGGGGGTTGAGGTTGAGGTTAGGGCTATCGATTAGCACTGCGGTAGCCCAACTTGACGAAGCAGCTCAATTAGTCAGAACACCGGCAGCGCAGGAACGCGGTCTGTGAATCACACCGACGCGTCACCGCGAAACTACACGAGACGCGAATATCGCGAGGTCCTGCATAACTGCGAAGAAAACATACGCACAGGTACTGGTTGCTACCTTGTTTAATAACGCTCTTTTTTTTGGACCCGAGAGAGAGAAATGATTCATGTTGCCAGCCAAATACAGGGAATAACATCTGCGGATATTACAAAAAAAGGTTGAGTAATTTCTGCTTCTCAGCTCTATTGTTATGGTCCATGCACGTTCAGGTCCTTCACAACAGGGTCCCGCGGTCATGGGGCAATGTTTACAGCTCATTCTATGGTCAGCGACCTCCCACAAAGCGCCTGGTAACCAGCCCCTCCAATAAAACTCTGTTCACAGTCTAAGAATAAAACAGCCATTTCACATTTTATAGATAAAATACAATGTCTACGTTTGTCCTCTCACCTCCCTTGCGTAAATCATACATATTATTATACACAAAAATTAATTTGATTAACTTCTCCTACTACCCGAACGAAGATGCAGTAAACACTGTTCATTTAACAAAGTAACGTTTAGGTAGTTTTTTTTTTCTTTTTCTTTTTTTTTTTTTTTTTTTTAAACGGTGCTCCCGGACAGTCACCTCCATTGGTGGCGGTCCGTCTCACCCTGAAAGTGATATCTCATAATCGCTAGAGGAGGTCAGAGGCCGGCCCACCTTTCGCACGTTCTTGGCGTTGGTGATGCGGCCCATGATGTCCACTGGCTTCTCGAAATAATGCACCAGGGCATGCTCGGTCAGCACCGAGGCCAGAAACTGCTCGAAGGTGATGGCCCAGTCCTTGTCCAGGCTGGCGCTGCGCGACAGCCCGTTGCCGCGGCTACCGTCGCTGTCTGTGCCGCTTCCGCCGTCGCCGCTACGCACCAGCACGGTATCGTCGGCGATGTCCTCGCAGTGCAGCTTCTCCTCCAGCTCGTGTGAGCCGGCACTCAGCACCGAGTACGACGACATGGACGTGTCGTCCTTGGTCTCGTCGTCGGAGATCAGCATGGCCGAGGAAAGACCCGCCTCCTTTGGCGACGAGTCTTCCAGCTTCACGTCCTCCATCGGCGGGCTGGACGCGGGCTCTCTGCCGGCTCCCCCGTCACGCGACTCGCTCTGTCCGATTTCGACAGACCCTCCCCCCGCATTGAGCCCTTGGAAGAAGTCGTCTCCCTGTGCCCTCGCTCTGGTGCTCCTGCTCTCCTCCTCATCCTCCTCGTCCTCTTCCTCCTTGCTGCTGGGGCTGATGAAGAGTTTGCCCACCTCACCCATCTCCAGCAGCAGGCTGGTCACCGTGGCCGTGGCATGGTACAGGTCCTGCTCCATGAGGTCCTCGCTGAACATGTTGTACAGGGTCTTGCATAGTTCAATGAACTGGCCCTGGAAGACAGAGGGAACGAGATTCACTGTGACACATGCATCACCATTTAGCACATTAAGTGTATTTAGTACAAAGGTTAATTGCTTTAATTCAATTCAATTCAAAAAACTTTATTTGTCCCCGAGGGGCAATTTAAAAGGCATAGAGGTGCAGCACACACAAATAACAGTTGTGACATTAGATGCAACAGATGATACACAATAGAGGCACAATGAACTATGAAGAATAACAATAATAAATTGTTCACCCCGGTGTCCTCCGAGCTCCCAGCTAGAGGTGGGTAGTTCAGGTCCAGAGACCTAAACTCCAGAACAAGGTTTTGTTTCAGCCAACCAGCCGACTGAGTTACTCTGTGGCTGACTATTTAAACTCAACTGGTTGGTTGAAACAAAATCTTGGCCTGGATTTTTTTTCACTCCCTGGATCGGAACGACCCACCTCTGCTCCCAACACACTTTCCCTATGATCTTTGCTGTTCTTGATCATCTGATCATCTGTCCCGTAGGACTGGGCTGAGAAACACTAAATTAAGAATTAATAACGTTATTAATGGCTCATACAGAGCTCTGAATATCTGGCAAAAATATGATTTGCTCTGATATTTGTTTCCGGGGGGGGGGGGGGGGTTGTAGGCATTGGGGGCTTTTGCCAAGGCCCCCACAATCACAGGCAGCTGAAAGGGCTTCTCTACAGCCACTGATGGAGGAACCGAATCAGTCGCCACAGGATCGGGGAGGCTGACACTCACCTGGTTCAGTTTTGGAAGCTCTTTGATGTTCTCCAGCTTAGATCTGGTCTCCTGGTTCCACAGCCTTAGATATGCACGGTAGTCTGGAGTGTGCATCTTTTTCACTGTACAGGGAGAGCAAACACAGCAGGTGTACCTTCATGCTGTAAAACAGGACCCCCCCCCTCCGAAATCCACCCCCCAACTCAGCTGTTTTACCTGAATCGCTCTCATCTGACTTTTCCCCAACCACACAACGTTTAACTTATCAGCGACATATCAAACCTACGGCTGGCTAATCTCAAAGACTGCAAACGCCCGACAGGTAAACGGCTGTGATATTTACTGCCTGTGTCCAGTGCAGACCTCTAACACCTGAGCGAAAAAAATCTGTGAAGTCCTCTGGGCGTCAGTGAGTGCGCCCAGTATAAGGAGGCCCATTTAACCCTTAGGGCTCCTTAAAATGGTTAATCAGACAGGTCTACAAGATGATGTGTGAATCTCGCTGAACGGCGACAGAGAGCACAGCTTCAGAAAATCGCACTGAGCACAGGAACTCCAAAGGGGAATTTCACGGCCTGCAGACCAACTTAATTACTAATGATCCACCACCCATCTAAGGGGGGGGGCGACAATTATCCTGCATGGTTTTGGCACCGCAGACTCCTGTAACCTGGGTACAGGAAACAGACGGATGGATCGATGTTTTTGGGGAATAAATAGCAAGAAACCAGAAACTTTCCCCATTTTGTAAAACATTTTTAACATGAAGAAGACAGAACTAAACAAGTTAACAAGGCTGTAATACATGGTAAATATGAGGTAAATACATACCTTTTTCGGTCCTGAAGGTGACCCTTACAAAACCATCATCCTTGTCGTTCTTGGACCTGGAATCGAGCCCTGTGGGTAGAGTGGGGCAGTTAAAAGTAGAGTAGCAACACCTGCAGGCACGCACGGTTTGAACGGGGTGTTGAGTGGACAGCTCACGCACCATGGGACGTCTCGGGGGTGATGTCCTCGAAGAAGTACTGGGTGGCCTCGAATGCCGAGTCTGGCTCCTCCTGGTCATGTGACAGCTCTGTGGGGGGGGGGGGGGGGAAAACAAAAACAGGACAAAGGCCCAGTTACCCAGAATGCCATGGAACAAATGAAAACACACAACGACCCGTACTCAGCGACCAATAATCCAGTCAGAGAGGCGGAGACCAGCGAAACACCAAAAATCTTCCATTCACAGATACCGATAATGAAGAAATCCCTGTCAGAAATAAATATGGTTGTACAATAATTATTATGCAGCGGCTAGGGGCCCACAGCATTATGCTACGTTTACTGATTTAGGAACAGAAGGATGGGTGTTACTGACATGGAAATTAAATTGAGAGAAAAAGAGAGAGAGAGAGAGAGAGAGAGAGAGAGAGAGGATGAGACGTCTATAAAGTTGAATAAGTTTAGCCTGAAAAAAACTGTCTGAAATCCATCAGTGTGAAGCCTGGCCACAATGCCCCCCCCCCCCCAACCCCCCGGCTGCCACATTAACCTGATACGTGTCACCTCTATATACAGCAGGAACCTGCCTGTACAACTGGCTCAGGAAAGGGGCAGAAAGGAGGAGTGGTCACAGAAGAACACGGCCCTTTTACACAGGATTGGTCGATTCGCCGCCTGGGGTGAGGTTTACGCAGCATATGGACGGACCGCGCCACTCTGCGGGATGGCCGGGGTCCGCCAGCAACTAGGTGCTGGCATGGAGGAGGATCAGGAGCAGGGAACCGACCCGAGCTGGGAATCAATAGGCGACCCGCAGGCAGAGGAATGCGTTGAGCATAAAGAACCTCCACGATCACAAAGGGTGGAGTTTGGTTCCTGAGCTGGTAATCCAGGGTCGAGCAGGGGCCCAGGATGACCAGTCAGGAGAAAAAACAGGGCAGATCGAAGCTGGCCGACAGACTCCAAGGAAGGACCATTTCTGCCTGGCAGGTCACAGCGACAATCAACAGGATCCAAAGCCTGTGTCGGGCTGTAGCTGGCGACGGTTCGGGGGGGGGGCTGGTGGGGGGAGCAGCATGAACGGTGACAGGCTGTGGGCCGAGGACTATCTACTCACCGGGCAGGACATGCATCTTGTAGAGGAGTTTGAGCTTCTCGGTGAGATCGCCGTGACAAAGGACACCTGGAGGCACACAAGCCGAGGGTCAGGGATGTGTCGGAGCGCTCGCGTCCTCCTCACCCCCACCACGATAGAACGTCCCGCCCCCGGGGCGTACTCAGGCCAGTGACGAACTCGCGGAAGTTGATGAGGCCATCGCCGTTGTGGTCCAGCAGCCGGAAGAAGCGCAGGGCGAGGGTGTCTGAGTGTGCCCCGCCGGCCCAGGGGAAGAGCAGCCCAAAAAGTCCCTTAAACTGCTCCAGGTCGATGCGGTACTGTTCCAGGTAGGGCAGGCTGGGGTCATGCCGGTCCGTGGGGTTGCTGGTGCCTCCCCAGTAGCAGCTTGTCAGGTGTTCCGCCTGCGCCATGGGGGGTAGGAGGAAGGGGGAAATACAGCGATAAGATAAAGGTCCACCCCTCCCCCGAAAAGAATGGACACCCCATCAAAAGCCTGCAAATAGGATCTCGGATTTATTCAGTTTATGTACAGCAAGCTGTTTCAGAATTACCCAGCATGCTCTATGCCCCTGCCGACTGTAATTCAGCGACTGAGTCGACTGAGCCAAAGCCGCACTGTACATTAACGTGGCGGTAGATGGGGGGGCTGGTTTTCCCCAGTGACACACTAACGGGAGAAGTGCTGCCAGTACTGATCCGGATCCAGGCTGACAGGTGGAACCCGCACGGTGCCACTCACCGGTACCATCCCCCAGATGCACAAAACCCACAATCAACTCCAATCCCATCCAGTCCTGGCTTTGGGCCATGAGAAAAGACACCTGACTCATCGCACGTCATCTTAGATGCCAACTCAGAAACAAGTCGAGACAACCCCCCCCCCCGTTGATGATTCAGGCCCAGTCGCCCACCTTGAACAGGACAAATAACTCCTCCAGCTCATCGATGCTGAATGCCGTCTCAGTGACTATGGTCCGGACCTGCGGGAATCCGGAACCAAACCGGTTAGGACCGCTGTGATTCGTGCGTCAACAAATACCTCTCAGATTCTCTTATGGCGTATTTATAGCCCAGCCACTACATCCTTCCCTTGTTCCTCAACAACCACTGGAAAATTTAAAAAGCACCATAAAATTGAGACACCCAGTAAACAGGGTAGCTGTAATATACCCCAACACTAATTCCGTTCATTGGACCCCTCAGAATCGGACATGTGTGTTTAAAGTGGAGGAGCGTTTGGGGTCTTTACCACGTTGCGCTTAGTCGTGTCCTCTATCGTCTGGATCACCCTCAGCCTCTGCTTGAAGCGCATCTGCTCGATCACATCGGCTCGGATCGTGCCGAATTTCTGTTTCGGGAAAAACACCAACCGAAGGTCAACGAGAACCTGGAACTGTTTCTTCCAGCAGACCCTCACAATGGTGATCTCTGGTCAACGAATCCATTCTGTCATCCACAGTCACCACATTCCCCATATTTTACTGCTGTATATTACCTTTTTTTGGATACTTCCTATGCGCACAACTCTTTTCATTTGCGCGGGTTTGTCACGCTGTTGTGGAACTTACACTCATCTGCACTTACCAAGTGTCAAGTGACGTGATTTTAATTGAACCGATTTCACCCCAGACTGGATTTATGTTATGACTGTGAAAACCCATGTGAGGTCGGCTGTACCAGCACAGAAGACACGCTTACCTCATAAGAGCTGTGGACCAACTTGAAGATGTCCACTTCCGGGTGGGGCTCCCCGTCGTCGGTCAGCAGGGAGTGAAGGTGTGGGATGGGAGGGAGGGTGCTGTCTTTGTTGGTCACGCTGTCCAGGTACCTGCAACCCATGTCAAGGGGGCCCCACAGAGTCGCCCAGCAGTCACTCACTGACAGCCAATACTGGTACTTATCTCCATGCATCCATTTCAAACTTTTGCATCATTTCTACACAGACCGATGAAGCAAGAATGTGGGTGAGGAATTTTAAGATTTTTTGAGGAGAGTATTTTAAGAATTGTTGCTGCAGTTTGACAGGCAATAATAGCCCAATGGGCCGGAGGAGATCAAACAGAAGTGCCTAGGGGTCCAAATCCCACAGGGTCCTGTTTTTGAACCTCTGAACCAGGGGATTTTCTAGATGACTAGTTCCGCCAACATGGAACTAAACTCTTACAAAAACATGCTAGATGCGATTCTGAAAATCTGAAGTCCAGGTCTCACCTGCCCAGGACGGTCATGGCTTCCCCGTCATCCTTGCAGTTCAGCAGTTTCTCGATGTTGGCATCCAACACGGAGAGCGCCAGCTGGAATATCACCTTGATGCCCTCGTAGAAGAAGCAGTCGACGACCACCACCGCGCTCTCGAAGGGCATGACGCTGAGGAAGAGTGTGAGGAACCAGGACAGCGAGATAGTGGAGATGACGCCCAGGTCCTGCATGCAGTCGTACAGCTGAGGCACGTGGTCCCTGGCGAGCTCTTCAAACACGCCCTGGTCCACCAGCGCCCCTGAACGAACACAAGCACGGCACTTAGAGCCCATAGAACGACATGGCAGCCAGAACCAAGGGCGCTTTTCCACCGGAAGTCAATGGAAAAGGGAAAGTACATAAAGTACCATACTAATAGTATAGTGATTGGAACAGTGGGAAAGTACCCCAACTGTACCCATTGACGAGAGAAGACCAACAGAAACCTCTGAACAGAGGTCGAGTGCTCGCGCACACGCACACACACACACACACACACAGACACACACACACACACAGACACACACACAGACACACACACAGACACAGACACACACACAGACACAGACACACACACAGACACAGACACACACACACACACACACGGAACCTTATGGCAGCCAAGCAAGAAGAAGGTCAATAGAGAGCTTAATACAAGGTACACAGGTTTGACATTCTAACCAGATGTTGACTTTGAAACACCTCAACATGTCTACATTGACCCAAACAAACCGGCATACCCAACACCCTGGCAGCAGAACTCACCGACCACCCTGGTATTGTAGTAGTCAGGCAGCATCCGCTCGCATAGCGCCACCAAGAGCCAGAAAGCTTCCTCTTCATTAGCATAGAGCAGCAGCACTGAAGTCACAATATTCATGGCCTGGTGACATGGGGGTGGATGGAGATGGCGACTGAGCTGGGAGACTGGAAGGTCCTAACTGCTGACAAATCCGAGCGTCGTCGTGGCGGCCTCACCTGGCAGTAGCCGATGTGGGGGTTGCGGAAGGCGTAGGCAGTGAGGACCCTCCTCAGCGCGGAGATGCCCATCTCGTTCTGGAAGGCAGGGTGCTCCGGCAGCGAGCGGTGCAGGTCTCGCTCGATCTCCTCCGTGGCCAGGTTGTACTTGCCCCTGGACTTCTCCACCAGCTCCTCGTAGTAGCCGGGGTGCGTGGCCATTTCGTTGATGGCTCCTGCGGAGATGGGAAGCGTGGACGTCAGAGACGCCTGGACTTCGAGAGATGTCAGCACATCACTTACAGAACTTTGGGGGGAAAAAAATAAGTTACTGACTCCACTTGACTCCTGGTATTATGAAGAGGTGCACCCCCCATCCCCCCGCCACACACACACACACACACACACACACACACACACACACACACACACACACACACACACACACACACACACACAC
>JAODKE010000092.1:1232582-1261419 GCA_026779605.1 Mormyrus hasselquistii
CGTACTCCGCAGTGCCTCCTCCTCCCACACCGTCGCCCGCCCGAAGCTCAGCCGGCCAGCAGGAGCGGTGGCTATACAGGCGGGGGGGGGGGGGGGGGGGGGGGGGGGGGGGGGGGGCTCTCATTAAAAGAGGGGCAGATTTTTAATCCATGTACGACAGCAGGAGTGCCACCAAACCCATAATGAAGAATGAAAACAGGATCATGTGAACCTGGGGGGCGAGTTCCTCTCCGGCTCCTCTGAGAGGGGCATTGATTTTTCCATGCCGGTGCCAAACTACAGCCAAATCCCATAAGGAGATGCGGAGCACCAGCACAGCTGCGCTAACTGGGGGCAGGAGAGCGAGCCGGGTGCCGCCCCTTTAGAAACACACCAAGCCACCCAGAAACTGCACCTCAGAACCAGAAAGCGGACCGGCGCGGCCCATGGCGCTTTTCAGAGCAGAGTGTGGCTTTTTTTTATAGAAAGGAGCTTGTTTTTGAACTCCATCCATAATTATTACATGAAAAAAGTAGTTCAAAGCTGCTAAATCAAAGTGGGGGGAGCGAGAGTGTGACTAAGAGAAGATTAAATATTAAAGGGTATTTGGGGGCTGCCTGAAAAGAGCTATTCTAATTGGATTCCGTCTCAGAGCCCTGAAGGACAACCGCTGCGAGCTTTTCTGCGTCCGGAGAACAAAGCAGGTCCAGGCTGAATGGAGACGCTAATCAGCACTGGGGTCTGGTTGGCCGTCAGAGCGCCGAGGACGGAATGGGCCAAAACGGACCGTACGACTGCTACAAGCAGGACACTGATGCCGAAATCCACCCGCCCCACTGACAAACCCGCCGATTGTGCGAGAGGGCCGTCCCTGAAACGTCCGAAAAATGCTGATCAGGCCAAGGCAACTTGTGAGAAAAAAAAACCTACAGGAATCAGGAACACTGTACTCAGTGTCTCTCTCCTAAGGGCAACCTCCTGCAGTCGCCATGGATCAGATGACATGTAAACAGACGCCATCTTGCCTCCAAAGCCACCCCCTGACCTATAGGGTGCAATTCACCTTCAAGGGGTTTAACACAAGTGAGAAACCAGCAAGTTGTGTGAAGGCTCTGGGGAGGCTCTGAGGCAACTTCAGAAAACCCTTGGCCATTTTTACTCACCGGACAGAACGAAACTTGCCCGACAGGAGGCCGAGTAATTATTGTCTTCTACATTCACTCATGCTAAGCAACTTCACGTCAGTCCATTAAACAAACAAAGGCAACTGGCACAGGCGCAAAATCGCTAAGTAGTCGACTGCACTACGCCTAGCGACCGCAATGCCGCTCATTTCATTCTGGCATGAAATGGGTCGCCTGAAGCAAGCTCGTCAAATAAAGAGATTGACACCTACGAAGGGCGGAGCGTGGCTCAGCGGGTCAGGACGCTGTGCTTGTGATCGGGAAAAAAGAAAATCGCCGGTCCGAATTTCAGAGTCGACAAAGTGATGTCACTCTTGGGCCCCTGCGAGTCTCTTAACCCCCAAATGGTCCAGGGACTGGCTGGGTCTGGGTCTGCATGCAGGTCTACAGGACAAGAGCAGTAGATGCACAAAGTAAATGCTCTTAAAAACACAGACAAGACGCTGCTAGTAAACGCTGGGAGGCCACTTTGAAACACTCACGGTCAGGTTCAGGTAATGCTGCCCGGTAGCAAAGAATCGGGCCTTAACGCAGAGCAGAGGCCGACTCTGACCTCGAGACGGTTACAAGAATCGGGCTTTAACGCAGAGCACAGAGGCCGACTCTGACCTCGAGACGGTTACAAGAATCGGGTTTTAACGCAGAGCAGAGGCTGACTCTGACCTCAAGACGGTTACAGGAATCGGGCTTTAACGCAGAGCACAGAGGCCGACTCTGACCTCGAGACGGATACAGGAATCGGGCTTTAACGCAGAGCACAGAGGCCGACTCTGACCTCGAGACGGTTACAGGAATCGGGCTTTAACGCAGAGCACAGAGGCCGACTCTGACCTCGAGACGGTTACAGGAATCGGGCTTTAACGCAGAGCACAGAGGCCGACTCTGACCTCGAGACGGTTACAGGAGGCTCCCTGGCGCACGGCTAGCTGGAGACATGACTGCCTGACACGGCCGAAGAAAGAGGAACAGGCCAGATTTTCCTTCAGTGTTTTGAGGAAACAAAACATCAAAACGGATTTTAAAGCATCCTACTGTATTGCCTGCTTACATAACCCTGTGGGGATCATTAATCTATAATCTAAGGTTCTAATCTAAAGAAACTCTCCACTTTACCTATTCTAACATATTTTTCACTATTTCACTGAAAAACACCCCTATATCTAATTTCTTCTCTGAATACCAATTAACTTTTTTAAATCTGTCCTTGTGGAGCAAAAGCACATTTCCTTCTTTCAGAAAGGGGATTAAAACTGATTTAAATTGATTTTGGATTTACTTGTTTATACAGATAACAGGACAAACGATTAGCTAGCTAGTTTCAGCCAGTCCTTCAGAGATAAGATTAAAACTCGGGATTACGATTTTTACCCATTTAGTTATTTAGCCTCTATTTTTAAAAGGCAACGTCAAGCTTGTTTGTATGGCAAAGGGCACCCAAGCCACAGGACCACCTACGAGGAGGTGTTTCAGGGTGGGGGCTGAGGACAGGCTTGAAGGTTACCCCCCCCCCCGTCAATTCAGCTCCGAAGTGGCCAGATGCGACACCACAAGGTCACACACAGCCCTTGTAGAAATTTCCTCTGACATTTCAGCCGCTCCCCCGGCACAGAAACGCGGGGACTTTTCTGTGGGTGATAAAACTCGTGAAGTGGGTGCTCAGCACTAAATGGTCCTGCGGAAAAGGGTCTATCCGCTATGGATAAGAGCACCAGGCAGAATATTCCGGGCGGGTGGAAATGTACCAGGATTTAATCTACTAAAACACAGAGTGCATGTTCAGGGTCCCAAACATGTCATTAGCGATGCCAATGTGCTTCTGTGGTTGTGGTTTCCCTTGTGCCATACGTGGGCGGAGCGTCTCTGATGCCAAACCTTCCCAAAGCCCGTGCCAGTTTCCTGTGCCACTCCCCCCCCCCCCGGCTCACCCCACAGCACCAGCTGGCACTCGGAGAGCCAGCTCCAAATTTACATAACGGTGACATAATGCCCGGGGCCTTGAGCGCGCTGCTCTGCGATGCGACTCGGAAAAGGGGCCGGTACAGACGCCGTCGCTGGACCTGGGATGATTTTTAAGGCCTTACTGCAGGAATCAAATCAAATAAAAGCCGATGGTTCTCGGCTGAGGGGGTCCTCCAGGGTCAGGGGGACTTTCTGAGCAGACACACGGGGCCTGACTGTACAAGCAGAAGACAGTTTACAGCTACACAGCAGCTTCAAACAATCCAGGACGGTAATATCCCAGCCCCCAAAGAGAGCCATGCTAATAACCCGCCGCACTTTTGAACAAGGGACTCACTAAACGTACTAGTCCCCATTATAGCATCCTTCACCGTCACTGCAGACCGACTCTGAAATTAAAATAGGTGGCGTATTAACACATTCTTCACATCATTATTAACACTATGGACTTGTGTCGCAGTGCCTCCCCAAATTTATGGTGAGTATTGTTAAAATGGGACAGTTAAACTTTGCAGTAGTACTACTTCACTACTAATACTTAACTCTATTTAACTTCACCATGCTTTTGGACTGTGGGGGGGAAGGTATTACTGACACCAGTAATACTTTATTTTCTCTTCTATATAGTGTCCAAGAGGCATTAATGTATTTAGAATAAAATGATATCAAGTTGGGACTGAAGATATTGAGACGACTGTATACATATTTACAGAAAGCAAATTTTCATTAAGTGTGTCATCTTAACAAGACTCACCCTAGGTAAACATTAATGGTTTTGTAACTACTAACAGTTTTGCTGCCTTGATCGGTGTGTTTCTCAGAACCCGAGTCCAATAAATGCAATTTTGGGTCAGACTTTCTTGTAACGAATTTGGGTCTCAATTCTGCAGACATCCTTCATTTAAGTCACAATAATCTCCTATAGGCTCTCATGCGTGACGTGAAGCTCTGCCTGTCCCAGAGGAATCATATGTAATCGGTAAACACAGAGAAAAGGAACAGAAGCTTTCACCACCACGTTTTGGACGTACTGCAAGTTCCAAATTCCAAGGTGACCGACCCGGGATAAAGAAAATGATTCAGCATGTATTTCGGCAAGGATCAATCCTCAGAAAGCCGGGCCGTTATCATCAAACCGCAGGCGTCTTTTCAATCTGTTAATTTCAGCTGCTGCCACTTATGTCACGTCGCTACCAGATAGAGGTGGCGGGGCTTAACTGTCCCACTGATGTACCACAGACAAACATGAATCATCCGGGCCCGAAACACAGACAGATGGGGGACGCACATGTAGTGTGACAGCGACATGAATCTGGGGACGCACCGGAGGTGAAAGGGGACACTTATCGCATGAAATGCCGATCATTCCTGCCTCTCCTAACAATCAAAGGGGAGACGCCTGGTGTTATTAATAGAACCGCCTACGCGGGCGGCCTGACTCTCCAAGCACGATCGCTTTCCTTACAGTTGCATGTATGCCTACATCATGACCGATGCAGCCGAATTACATCTTCTGAGGTCATACTAAACTATACTGAAACGACGAAAACAGCGTAAAAAGCACAGGCCTTGCAGGCTGCGTGCATCGCGGTGAGACCCTACGGTTTATCCTGTAGAGTGAAATAATGAGTGTTTGGGGGTCAGTAGTATCTGTTTGACAGCTATTACGCAACCGTCAATATCAGAAAGCCTGCCTGCCTACTCATCGAAACACCAGGGGCTTGAAGAAAAACGAGCCATTCATTGCTTTGCAGTTGTCCTAAATATAAAAAGGACTGTTAAATAATTGATGGGTGAGAGTTGCTGTTGCTTGCTTACCTGCGAGACCTCCTCCTCCACCTCCGCCGTCCCCGTGGCCTTTCCTCTTCTGGAGGATGAAGTATGGATTGGCTCTCTCCGTGATCCATAAAGCGCTGGCCAGCAGGACCTCATCTGGGTTAACCCACATTTTTCCCTTTCGTCAAGAGGGCATTAAACCGCGGCGATCCCTCTTTGCCAATTCTGTATTTATTTGTCCAGCAGAAGAAGAAAAAAAAACACGCGGGGCCACTGGGGTGTTAAAGAAATCGGCCGAAAAAAGATGTTTTTATCGATATTGATCACACTGCGATGTACAAAGCGACATGACTTATCTTGATAACCGAAGACACATTAAGGTATGACAAAGCGTATTCAGATCGCAAAGCTATAGGAATAAAAAATCAATCACAATTAAGAGAAATTCAAAATGAGAATGATCTTCAGCCCGAAGCCGCAGGCATCTGCACATCACCGGCGAGAAATGTGCTCAGATCCGTCCGACGGTGGGCAATCGGGTGGCGGACCCGGAGCCCCGGCATTACAAAGCGCGTTTGTGGAGCAGCTCCGCAAAATAGATACGGAGCGGAGTGGCGATCCAGCCGGACCTTTGTGCGCAGGGGAGCCTGTCGGACGCCGCCACTGCGCCGTATCTCACAACCGCTTAATCGTAATTATGCAACCGCGAAAAGGTCGATAAGAAACGCGGGACTCCTGCAGCGACAATCGACCCCGCCTCCCCAAAACAACAAGCAAATAACGTTTCAAGGGAACAAAGCAATTTCCGACCTAACGTACCCCCAGAATCTCCAGCGCCGCAAAGCCGCGCAGTATCAACAAAGCGCGTCATGGGGCGGCTACGTCGACACGCAGCCTGTGACGTCACACGTGTGGGAGGGAGGCCCCGCCCCCTGGAGATGAACGTGCAAGCATGGGCAAACAACACGGTGTACACCATGATACCACGTGGAACAATAACATACATTCATATTTATCGTGTATAAATATATAATACAGGCTTATATCTGTGTCATATGCATGGGCATATAATATACATGGGGTGAACAAAGTCATGGAAATGACTAACGATATATATTAGTTACGGACTGGAGTATAAGATGTGGAACTCCATTAGATCTGGTGAGTGGGGAAGCCGTAGAAGGTATGTGACTTAATTGTTCTGTTTATAAAACCACCCTTTAGTTGATTTGGCACGAGGTAAAGGGGCGGTACCATTATTAACGGGGGTGCACCCGTGTCTGCAAAATGGCCTCGTATTTTTTTATCAATTGTACGACTGATCAATCATTGGGCCAAATGATTCCCATGAGGTGGCTGCTCATAGAAATATAAACCTATTCGAAGATGGGAGCCTCCAGCACCTCCCTGCCGAGTGGACAAGTTCTACCGGTCCGTGGCACTGTTTGAACAGCATAAACTGGTCTGTGGACGTCCAGACATTGGAAACCCTCAGGCTAGATGAGTCACCTGCCCCCACGGTTGTAACCACTGTTCTTTGCTGGTATAGTCTGTCTGGTTCTGCTGTATGCTATCCCGATATCTCCTAGTCACATGTTAAAAATTTAGCGGTTTTAGTTACTGACACACACACACATGCATGAGTGTTGTAGTTCCTTGGGAGTTGGAATCCTCGCACCAAGTCTGCAGTTCGATGAGTCAGTGTTTGTGAATTCCTCTTTGGGTGTGCATGCATGGTGGCGTGGTAGTTAGCACTGTTGCCTGACACCTCTGGGAGCAGCCTTTGAGTCTCCGTCAGGGTTCTGTGTGTGGAGTTTGCATGTTCTCCCCGTGTCATTCTGGGGTTTCCTCCCACAGTCCAAACCGCGTATCCTTCTGGGGCACGGTGGGGGCGGAGCCTATCCCAGACGCTACGGGCATGAGGTGGGGAATATCCCAGGACGAAGGGCCAGCCCATCGCAGTGCACACTCACGCACCATTCACTCACACACCATACACATGCACACCTATGGGCAATTCAGTAACTCCAGTTAGCCTCAGCATGTCTTTGGACTGTGGGGGGAAGTCGGAGTACCCGGAGGAAACCCCACGACGACACGGGGAGAACATGCAAACTCGTGTGAGCGAATGGCGTTTGAGCGAATGGCGTGTGAGCGAATGGCGTGTGAGCGAATGGCGTTTGAGCGAATGGCGTTTGAGCGAATGGCGTGTGAGCGAATGGCGTGTGAGCGAATGGCGTTTGAGCGAATGGTGTGTGAGCGACTGGCGTGTGAGCGACTGGCGTGTGAGCGAATGGCGTTTGAGCGAATGGTGTTTGAGCGAATGGCGTGTGAGCGAATGGCGTGTGAGCGAATGGCGTGTGAGCGAATGGTGTGTGAGCGACTGGTGTGTGAGTGACTGGCGTGTGAGCGAATGGCGTTTGAGCGAATGGCGTTTGAGCGAATGGTGTGTGAGCGAATGGTGTGTGAGCGAATGGCGTGTGAGTGAATAGTGTGTGAGTGAATGGTGTGTGAGTGACTGGTGTGTGAGTGAATGGTGTGTGAGTGACTGGTGTGTTAGTGAATGGTGTGTGAGTGACTGGTGTGTGAGTGAATGGTGTGTTAGTGAATGGTGTTTGAGTGTGCCTTGCAATGTGTTGGTGCCCCCATCCTGGGTTGTTCCCTGCCTTGTGCCCATAGCTTCTGAGATAGGCTCCGCACCCCCTATGACCCTGAATAGTAGAACTGTCCCCTGCTGCCTCCTCTGAGAGACCCCGGGGTTCATTGAAACTCTGCTGTTGTTGTTACAGAAGATCGGTGGAAATATATATAATCAGCATATTTATATTTGGAATGCAAATTTGTAAACCTGAATTCAGAGTCTGATAAACGACAGCATGTCTTGCATTAGCAAAGTAAGGCGGCAGCTAACAAGTGAAGCATGTATAGACCAGCTCCTTATTTACACAGGGATTATACAGGGATAAGACAGACACATAAGGTCAACACTTCACTGCTAGGGGGCGCTGTTAAGAGAGCAGGGACTCCGACCTCGTCCCGAATTAATGAAGAAATCGGGAAACAATCAGTTATTTCAGAGCCTCTCTTTGCGATTATGTAAGCTGAACTGTTCAGAATGGACAGTTCTGAAACTTCGATGTGAATAGATAAGCCTGTCGGAGAGATCGCGTGCCAGAACGACCCTGCTGACGTCTCAGCCGCCTGGGAGTCAGCTGACCTTCAGCTGGTGCCAAAGGTGCTTGATGATGAGGTCAGCCCGCGTGAACTAATGACCTCAGCAAAGGCCGGTAAAACATTATGATGGCAAGCCATGCATGTTAGAGTCTGAAACCCAGCTAGATTGACCAGAAGGACACTGAGGTCATCTGCTCCACATCCCTATAAGGATCGTCCATGTGCAGTTTCACTCCACAGAGGCAGGGGGAGCCACACTCAGCAAGGTCCATTAACTGTCTTCCTCACACACCCTACAGCTGATCATCTCCTCTACAGAAGCAGAATGAAACAAATTTAACAGTAATAATGAGTTATTATTTATTATCATTATTGTTATTATTATTATAATAATAATTATTATTATTATTAATAATAATAATAATAATAATAGCTAATGTATTTGATTGTGCTGTAAAAATGACTGGCTTATCCCACTAAGATTTAGACTGTTTAAGGTGCTTACAAAATTGAGTAATATACAGCCATGGGAAAAATTTAAGAGACCACTATATTTTTGAACAAATCTATATTTTTAAATCCTAGTTTTATCGTGATTCTGCTGGCAGAAGGCTACGCTGAGCAGCAGGTTACTTCTAGGCTCAAAGTTTCTAAGACAGCAGGACACAAGAATAAGGTGAAGCAGGAGACACTGGGAACAACCAGAAACCAGCCACTTTCTAATGCCAGCGATGACTGTTAACTTATCTGATAGTTTGTCATGAATCATTGGATGACATCAAATGACCTTCAGAAGGAACGGGAAACATTAAGTGCAGGTGTGAGGTGCACTGCTAGGACAGTTCATATCAGGCTCCTAGAAGCAGGACTGGAGTCCCATAAAGCAAGGAAGAAGCTCTTCATTAATGAGAAACTGAGAAGAACCAGGCTGCAGTTTGCAAAAAATGTGTATTATTCACAGACCCATAAATTGAGAAATCAGTGAAACAAAAAAATTGTGCTGTGCTTTCTTAATTTTTTCCACAGTTGTATTCATAAAATAATTGAAAAATGAAATGCATAGGTACAAAAAATCCGAAAGGATCCCTTCTGTTTCTGCTAAAGGCCGCTGTGGAGATAAGCGCACTCTTTCCAAACCATGGCACAGGATGTGCTTGTTCTAGATCTTGTGCATCTTTCAGACATTGGTTAACAGTGAGCGTTGAAGTAAACAAGCCCCCTCCACCCACCTGATGAATACATCGTGGTGTCAGAGGAGGTGGAAGATGAAAATATAATTACCCACGTGGCTCTGCAACGGAGGACCACAGCCGAGGGCTGGATTTAAATCCAGGCTGACGAGCGGCCCGACTGAGGTCAGCGCAGACCAAAGTGGGTCATGGCCGGGGGAGGGGGGAATTACTCAGCCGATGTCGCTCACTTCAACTTTCATTTCTGTGGTTTGCAGATGTGGAGAACGTTGCAGATAAACAACCTTCAGGTCACCTACAGAGGAGTGGGTGCTCAGTGGAAACCAAGACAGTTCGTTTGTTTGTTAACTGGTCATAAAAAGACAGAGATGAGAAAGTATGCAGGTATCAGGGCCTGACTGTCCTGGCGTTGACTAGAGGGCATGAAAGATCACGGTTTTTCCACTGATTCAGTCTCAGATTATTTTTTTAACTAATGCCACTAACGGTTTCACTCACTACATTTCAGAAAATTACAAGGTACAGCAGCAGGGTGAGACCACTTACATAGCGGCTTAATGCAGGGTATGGACCCCACATCCATCTGTCCTGAATTGGTAGACACATCTTATTAACAATGGCAATAGCATACAGAGTTTTCTACAGCGAGTGAAATAACATGGTATGAGTTTGTCTCTTTTGGTTTTGCTTTTAAGTTGCTGCTTTGTGGATAATGTTAAAGCTGACAGGACGAATGAAGCGAGAAAATGGAGTTAAAAAATAAAATAAATAATACACACACACACACACACACACACACACACACACACAAATATATGCTGCAAGCTTTCTTCTGTCTGAAGTTTCTTCTGTCACCTTGTCAAGATTGTTCTCCTGTCAGGTACTGAAATGTTATTGTTATTTACGAGCAGATAGACTCGTTTCTATGAATCACAACCTGTTTTTAGGTCTGTTCTCCCAGGTGGTTACAAATACGGACAGATAATTACACGTATATTGTGGATTCTTTTTACTCATGCACTTTTGCTGCCATGTAAGCCACACATCTTTGGTTTGTGTCATCAATCTTCTTTTTAGAGCAGGTCTTGCAAAGAGGTGAAGTCAGGCGCGCAGATGCACGGATACACTTCAGCTCCGTCGCTGTGATCGGTTTGATACCAGCCCTCGATGACATGAAAAAACTCGTAGAGGAATCTGCCCTTTCAGCGTGAGAGTGATCATACTGCCGGGCCAACTCTCACGCATCTGGCGTGACTATCACGCTTTCAAACTCTCATGCGAGAAATCTTGCGGCAAATCTACATTATTCGATTATGAACCTAAAATTTGTTACATCAAAAGCGTTGGGGTAGTTTGCAAACCCTGTAGAATATTTACAAGGTGATAAAACTGTTTCATACATATAAATGCATGTGCACTAGCCTCGACCTGAAAATCTCCCTCCAACCAGCTGACCTAAGTTGACAACCCTGATACTGAACAATCATGTTCACATGTGACAAGTGTATGTGTGTTGGTCATCTGTGTGTGACACAGATACTGTAACATTACCTAGAACATATTAATGTCTGTGCCCAGTTCACTCAAAACCTGTCATATCAGGCAAGGCAATGAAAGCTCGTCCTGTCCTGGAATGACATGCCGCACAGGGGTGCCAGACTTAAGTATGCCTCTGGCATAACGCATCTGCCACAACCTGACGTTTGGCGAAGGGCACCCTACGTGTGGTTTACAAGCTGGTTTACCAATAAATCGACACCCGACAGAGCGGTCCGAGTTCACAGTTTGCACCAAATCTGCAGAACCGTAATATACTTCTATATGTTGTAAAAAGGGAAGCTTACATGGTAACGGAAAATAACAGATCTTTACCCCAGTGCTGCGGCTTGTCACCTTACTCTGGCGCATCAGACCGCACGCCTGCACCTGTCAGCGATCGAGGCGCTGCAGCCCGGGGCTGCGTGTGTGTGTATGTGCGGATAAATCGGAAAGGAAGTATTTTTCTTCTTTTTACCCTTCAGCGGCCTGCTTAATAATAGCACCGGCTTCCTCCTGCAGCCTGCGCTGTATAGAGAGCCATCGGCGCCCCGAGACAGCAGGTTGTGTGGGCGGCACAAGTCTCGGTTTAAACATTATACTAAAACGAGCAGAATCCCCCAGAACACACTGAAGTGCGTTTTAGTCAATGCTTCCAAATATCAGTCTTTCACGTGAAATACCGACATAGGGAATATTGTGCATCACCGCACTCAGCTAGCGAGCTCCATGCAGGCGAGGTCCGAAATCAGACAGTTCTCTAGTGTCCTGATCGGTCGGCTACTCTTGCCAGCTTACATTCCTTTCTGTTGATGTTGATGAAAAGTGCAATATACTTTTCAAGCCCTTTGTAACCCGCTGTCATATCTTTTAAAAGGATATTATATTACTTTATACAAATATCCAGCGTCACAAGACAATAACTGTAAAATAAAAAAACGTGTTTCTTTCTTGCAAGCAACATCACCCTTTACAAATAATAACCTCTATAAACTACAGAACACAGATTCCTTCGCTTTTGACATAGTATACAGGAGTGACGGATAAAACCACTAGATGGCAGCGTTTTACAGTTTTTGCTGCCGCGAACGTAGCGATGAGTATGTCCGCCATTAGCTGACACGTCTGGAGGGAAGGGAGGGCCACCTTAGACAGTGCAGCCTGTGTTGGTCAGAAGGTTTTTAAATATGCCTTTTATATGTCCATATAAATTCTGGAAATTTAAAAGGATAATTATCCTCATTTGCATCGCATGTGTGAAATTTGTGGCTTTGCTCCCCATGTCTGTTTGGACATCCCGGGATAAAGTAAACAGCTGCTTTAGAAATGACTGAATTATTACATAAACGTTCTGAGCCATATGGAAGCGTGGAATACGCTGTCGCTTCCTCCGTTGCCATATGGAAACTGACATGCTATGGAGATACACGACCAACAACACAAAATCTTTATTATCAAGTATGTAGAATCGGCGGGACACATGTATTCTGTTAAGAAAAATGTGTGCTCAACACGCTTCACTCAGAACATCAGGCTAATTAAAAAAGCAGACAGGGACATTTGGAAAAAAATGCAATAAAATTTATTGTATCTCACAATCATTGACACGTGCAACATTTGACTAGAACAGTATATCAACACGGCTGCACATATTTACATATTCATCTATGTAACAAAATAGCAATACTGTGTATCTCTGCTGGATAGTGAACTCCGCCTTGTAGTATCAACTCTCCCCATTGGCTGCATCTGCCAGGCAGAGGGTCGCGACCTTCAGTCAAACTGACACGGCGCCTCCTGCCTCATCGCCTTCCGACTGTACGCCACGGGAACGATCGGAAAGCGTTTCTGGAAAACACTCATTCTGCAGACTCCTTTCGCCCCACTTCTAAAGTGCATTAAAGGAAGATGCGTACAACCTGTTTAAAAGGAAATTAATACAAAAAAGACAAGATTCTGGGAGACTGATGGGGGGGGGAGGGGGGGGGGGTGAATAATCTTGTGCCTAAAAATAGAGGGAAGATTACAATCCACATTTGCCTCAAATACAATGTGCTTCTTTGAGCAGGTGAAAAAATATGTATAGATTTGATGCCACATTCCCTATAACTGTGCCATTCTAACGATTTACAAAACTAGAAATCTGGACATTCTGCATTCCCTTTGCACTGGAAGTAAAGGGCCTACAGTAATAAACCGCGATTTGAGTACGGTATGCGAAAGCCGCCTTGGCCGTTACCATGGGATACCGCAGTTGCCGTGGGAGGGCAAACAAAGGCCCTCCTGTCGATAACGGCTGTGCTACGAAAATCCAGACGGGGGTCGTTTTCTTATAAACCGCAGGACAAATATGATAACCGGCAACTGTGTCGGGGATGGCCCACGAAGGTAGCAATGCACATTTCACCGGGAAGTTTCGTTGTGTAAAAAAAAAAAATAAAAAATAAAATGCCGTATGACTATAATTTCCCCTACAAATAAGCAGTGATCCATGTGCGCTACAAAGAAAATTCTCTCAGTGGTTCGACACACCCGCGTTGCAACAACTTAATCCGCATCTTGCAGAGCGAATAAAAGTCACTAAGATGTAATGTTTTCTCAAGAACGACAGCCATCAGAGGAGCGAGAGGCGTGACGATGGCGGGACTAAAGAAAGTCAGCGGTATGGGGGCCATTGGGTTGACGCAGCATCATGGGTAATTCCCACAGTTGCTAGGAAGGAAAACAAAACAAAACAAAACAAAAGGCACTTGAGCCAGGCAAGGGAGCACGTGGAAAAGAGCCGTCACCGATTCTGTATACATATGTGACATGCATCGCTTGACTGGACTAAAAAAGCAGCAGAAATATAAGACGACAGCAAAAATGAATGAATACCAACGCGGGGCTTTTTTGTTTAGGGGGGGTGTGTTGATTGGAATAGCTGGAAACTGTGCTTGATATTCTCAGGCCAGGGTCGGAAACACACTTTTCAATTAACCCGGTGGCCAATGGAAAATCCTGCCATTCTAGGGGCTGGGACATGCCGCTGGGGTTCGATGGGTGAGCAGCAGACCACGTTCACGCAGAGCGAGGCTACGAGCGATTTAACCTCCCACAAGTCAAGGCCGCTGCAGTCAGGCATCTTCGCACAGAATCTGTTTGGTGTTAAAGCCTCAAAGGATTAAGTTCCTCCCGGAAAAGCGTGACGCGAAATGCCAGGAAAAACGGGATCAGAAGCTCCAGGAATCTTCTGCTACTGTGAGGGATGGTGCCTCTGCCTGCCCAGACTAACTGGGATTCTCAGCTTGTCTCAATGGACACGCTGACCTGTGGTTTTGTGTGTGTGCCAGGCTGGTAGGTCACCCACATATGGTAGTGGGGCAGGGCGGGGGGGGTTCTAACTTTAAATGCAGACCATTTAGATCAATGCACTCAGACCCCCCCCCCCCCTCCCATTTGAAAACACGGGAAAAAATCTCTGAAAAGTGTCGAAATAGGTGACTGACACTGTGCACACCATGTAATTCTATCATGTTTTACAACGGAAACTAATGCGCGAGAGCACCACCTAGGGACAAGCAGAGGAATGACATTTGCCATAGTGATCACAGTCCTTCTCCATCTGCCCGTCCAGCTACTGCAGAAGATGGAAACACCCCACCCTTACAATCAACAGTTCAGAACCTGAAAAAAATCAGGTGTCTTGAGTCTTCATCTTGTTCATTTGCACAGCAGTATGCAAATACCTTAAAACAAGATTTCAAGCAGATAAGTGGTCTACTCTCAGGACTTTTAAGCCAAAAGGTTGCCAGTTCCAACCCCAGAAGTGTCCTCTGGTTATAAAAGCAGGCACCAAAGTAGCAATTAAAGGAATCTGATCAACACAAAGAGGGAGAGGGTGGACGACTTGGTTCAATAATCTACGTTGTTTTTTTCTTTTCTTTTTTCGATTTTAGTAACACGGCATGGGGTTACTGTGAGCAATGCGACCGGAGGGATCCGTAAGGCGTGTCGACATTCTGGCGATTTTATTAAGCTCAAGTGGCAGAATGGATACAGTTTGCATCCCGCAAGGGAGAGAGTGTCCTGGCGGCGTGAAGATGCCATCGCCTCTCAAAGCGTGATCTGCCTCTTTGGTTGCATGACACAGAGACGGCGGCGACCGGGGAGATATGGGGGCGTTAACACCACATTAAAGCGCATAATACGGGGCAAGATGGCGTTAAAACCTCTTTAAAGCGTGTAATACAGTAAAAAGACTCCTCGATCCACAACATTCGGAGACTATGTAAACAGGATTTCTTTTTTCTTCAACCCCCAACTACAAAAATAAAACTTTCGATACTAAAATAAAGGTCATCTGTCAGATTTCAGCTTTCCTCCGTTCGTGATCACACACCTTCAAGCCTTAAAAATAATGAAATCCGAGCTCAGCGAGGCCATAAAAAATTACTTAAAACTGTAAATAACTAATACTAATTAATTAGCAGAACGGCTTATTTTACTTTCTAAGTGCACGCAAGCTGTCCCCCCCAGTTGCCTGTTCCCGTGGAAACGGTCATTTGTGCGTCTCGTAATCTGGCGCGCGTTCCGCCCGCGTTTGTGTTCAGACCGGAAGCGCGCGTGCGAGGGAAACATCAAAGCAGAACTACTGGGCAATTTGGAGCATGAGCAGAACTCCGGGCCAGTGCTTTACCGGGACGGCATCTGCATAGTTCTCTGCAGTGCTAAGTCGACAAGCTGTATAGTTCGTTGACCCGTTTTCTGCAGTGAAACCACCGTATAATGCCTGAGTATGACAGAAACTGATTCATAGGATTCCAACGCACAAGGGAAACGTTTGGGGGTGGGCTTTATGAGCACCTACATGAAAATGACAAATTGGTCTACAGATTGAAGACAAAAAAAAATTAAAACTAAAAAGGACCCAAATTATTACAACATCTAAGAAAAAAATAGATGGTTGCAAAAAGATGTTTACAGTGTGATCACAGAACATTTCACTGTCCATCAGAACAGGCCAATGGCCGCCAGCAAATCCAGGATACAGTAACTGCAAGCAAGTGCTGTATGCAGTATATATATCTATATATATGCGTAAGTTGTGTCTCTTCCTGGAATAGTTTGGCAGTGATCTCGTAAAAAGAAATCAACGTGAGATTTCCACAGTCGACAGAAGGAAAGCGGCGTCAAAATGGCAACGTCCAGAGCTGGACGACGATGTTGTCCTTGAAACACAATAAAAAAAAAATAAATCTGGGATTTCTCCCGCCCGTTTTCAAGCCAGCTGTAAAGATCTTAAAAAAAGAACATCAGGTGAGGCCAAGGCCAGCTGATGATGTGCAAATTCAGAATAAACGCGAAAGAGAGACAGAAAGATGGAAAGACAGAGAGAGATAATATCGCTGTGTTTCTATTGCTTATCTGATTCACTGTTGTCCAGAACACCTAGAGTTCAGGTCATCCTGTAAACCTCCCCCCCACCATCGCTCACTCCACTGTCCACCCCCCCCCCCATGGACTGCTGGTTGGCTCTGCTCAGGACTTGACCTCCTCCCGCTCCTGCTCAGATGACAGCTCCATATCAGAGAGCCCCGCCTCCACAGCCATAATGAGGGAGGTGTCCGAGTCACTACTCATGGGGGGCTGGTGCTCACCTGGGGGGGGGGGGGGGGATAAGCAATATGGTTAGGTAGCTCACTGGCACCAATATGCTGCACAGTACTCAACACAATACCTGGAAATGTATTCTTGCAACCCAGTCCTCAGGGACCCCAGACAGTCCACATTTTTGCTCCCTCCCTGCGCAGCTGCACCAGGTATTCAGTGTTCCTGATTGGTTGGGTGACTGTTGGGAGCTGGGAAGGAGCAAATACGCGGACTGGATTGAGAAACCTGGCTCTAGAGCTCCACCGAAGGAAACATGGGTAGTTATCCTGGGCCCAGAGCAGATACTGATGTCAGAGGGATCACCGAGAGCCAGTGACAGGTCAGAACCAGACGCTTTTGATAACGAGGTGTATAAATATTTACTGCTCTAACACTCGGTAACACACTTTCTGCACTGCTCTTGGGTCTGAAACCTTGTCTGCCTACTAAGGAAATAAAAATATGAATAGAAAATACCATCATTCTCACTGCCTTCCCGGATGAACAGTAACCAAATGTGTCAGCTTGGCTGATGTCAATGTGGCCTGGTTGTCATGGCAGTGACCCCAAACCCTTAGCGACCGTGGATGCGCGGTTACCTGGCAGCGGTGTGCATCGCTATGGTAATAGCTCTCATTAAACACGGTCCAGCAGGAGTAGGGACCACCAAAATCATACAGGTGGCACCCCCGCCCAAGGGCAAATTCACAGCAAGGGGGTCCTTACTGACTGATGTGCCAAATTCAGAGGAATGATGACTTTGAACAATGATTTGATTTCCTGTCAGATAAAGCTTCAGAGGAAATGTTGGTTCGGCTGTTAGTGTAATGCTTAATTCCTAACGAGTTCGCCTTATGTCATTAACCAAGAATCTAACGATAAGTTCGAAATTATGCACTGGCCACTGGGCGGCGCTATACAATCAGTCTTATCCTACACTCTTTCCGCTACGCTGCTGTGTAACATTCCACCATTGCTAAGAATCAATGTGATTCTCTAACAACCCATGACTAGAAAGGCTGCAGCTTCCGGAGATAACCTATTTATAGAAGGTTATCAGTATTGCGATATCGCCAATTAATCCCTGTCAGGCCGGCTTCTGCTGGACAGGTTTCTGAATCCCAAAACACACAGTCATTCACACCACTCTTGCATGAAAAGACCCTCCCAAAAAAGGACAGACTCCTCTCTCCTCATCAGAGCAGCATACTGAGAACATTTTTGGTGCAATGGGAGGATTGAGAGTGGGGGGGGGGGGGCACTGCTCCAAGATAAACACAGAGAGTCAAGTTTCATCGTACAAAGAAAGGAAGAAGAAAACACAACCCAGTAAGCAAAAAAAAACATCACATCCACAAACTGTCACTTGATATATTTCTGTGCATGACCTGCAAGTAGAATAGTCTGCTTATATTTTTAGACAGGACAGGCAGGCCCCGCATAAGCACATAAGCAGGACTCAACAGGGACCGGACCCACACAAACCAGAGCCAATAGTAAGGGGCGGGGCCCACACAAGCCACACCCAATAGGGGTGGGGCCCACACAAGCCACACTCAATAGGGATCCTGTACAGTGAGCTACATGGAAAAACATAACAGCGGCACGAGAACATGGACTTACTGCTGGCAATGTGACGGCTCTCTCCAGCCTGAGCAAGAGGGTCTACGTCTGGGAGGACTTGAGGAAGGCTAACTGTCCCTGCCCCAGGGTCCAGCACAACCGAACTCTCGTTTGCCGTGAGGTCACTGGCTCCCGACAACTGATTGGTAGGCGGGCCACCCACCGAGGCCTCGTAGTCTGGCGGAACGTCGTCAGAGCAGTCAGCGTTGGGCTGGGAGTAAAGAGCACAGGTTGGTGGACATAGTCTACGCGTTGAAGAGGGCCCAAAGGTCACAGGGTAAGGGCTGAGAGTTGAGACGTACAGGGATACCCAGAGCCTTTAGGATGTTCATCTTACACATGGGACAAGTCCGGTGATCCTGCAGCCAAGGGTCAACGCAGTTCTTGTGGAAGACATGCCTGGAAGGGTGAAAAAGTCTCAATGGATACAAAGTACCTGTGGGCAAACCTCATTTCTTCAAGCACATTCCTCTTTAATATAAAGCAAGCTGCAGGACCACCAGCCAGTCCATATTTTTGTTCTTTCCCAGCTCCCAGCATACCTGAACCCAAACAATCAAGAACCCAAAATACTTGGTACTTGTACATGTGTGCTGGGAGCTGGGAGGGAGCAAAAATGTGGACTGTCTGTGGATCTCCCCAGAAACACCGGACTTCGGAAATGACCCAAACCTAAAACCAGTCAAGCAAGTAACGCAACAGCTCTTCCGATATTACCAGGTTTTCCCGACCTCTGATGCAGACAGTAGCACCTTTCGGTCAGTTTTCATCCCCGTGACACCAGTAACCTCACCTGCATGGGAGGATTCTAACCACATCGTTCTGCTTGTAGCCCTCAATGCAGACAGCACAGTTGTCGAAGTCTGACTCCATCTCCTGTATCCAAAAGTGTGACAGATCAGTGAATCACTAAAATACCTTAAAGCAGAGTTTCCCCAATCTGGTCCAGGGTGACACAGAGTCGGTTCACATTGCTTCCCTCTGAGCCCCCTACCAAACAGTCCACATGGGAGCAAAAATGCAGATTGTCTGTGGGTTCCCAAGGATCAGATTGGGAAAATCATCTTTAAAGAAACAAAGATTTATTTGACCATTCTCACACAAAAAATGAGGTGAAATGTTTAAGCCATCCATCCATCCATCCATCCATCCATCCATCCATCCATCCATCCATCCATCCCTACTTATCTAGCACAGGGTTGTAATGAAACTGAAGTCAATCCCATTAGACACAAGGTGAAGGGCATGGGAACATGCTAGAAGGAATGCTAGTCGATGGCAGGGCAGACACATCACATCACATGGGGCTACCTGGAGAAAACTACCGCAAACAGGGGGTGGGGGGAGGCATGCAAATTCCACACATACACACACACACACCCACAGTCGGGGAAGGGAATGGAGCACAGAGCTCAGGAGGAGGGAGGCTTCAGCGTCACCCATCATAGGAACACGACGCAGAAATCAAATGCTCTGATCAAGAAAAGACGACGCCGGGCTCGTTAATGAGCGGGGAAGGTTCCCTGGCAGCTCTGATCTTACCTTGTCTCCCTTCCTGATGGTTCGCACCTGCAGCTTGCTGATCGCCTTCTTAGCCGCGTCCCCGAGGCGCCTCTGCAGAGATGAGGGATTAATGAGCACTTAGCGAGCACCCAGGTCACCAAGGACATGTGGAGATGGCAGATAATTATGGCAAAAAGACTGCTGTGCTGCACTCCGACGCGTACCGCAGCCTCCGGTGAGGTGTTACACCGTTTTACTTCATCTTGACGGATTTGGCGTGAAACAGCGCAGTGAAGCTGCTGACGACACTCGATCGTTAGCAGGGAAAAAAAAAACGCGACAAGCGAGAACTACAGCGTGCCAGGATCTGAGCTATACCCACCACGTTAACCTGAAGGTCCCACCTGCCAAAAATCTACATTCTCATAAACCCATTTCACAAGGGACTTGCCAGCAGGTGGCATCCCTCCAATGGAGTCTGGCCCTCGTCTGCTGGCCTGCGGGTTTCCTCAGTCTGAAAGCAAACGGCACGAAAAGCCAAACGAAAGGGATCAGACGGGTGCCAACGTGTTTGTATCGGCGATGAGGGGAAAATTCCCTTCTGAGACAATGCAAGCTAGGGTCCAGTTACGACAGACGGTGGCAGAGGGAGCGCGTTCCGATTGGGAAACACTACACCGGCGGAGGGGAATTATTAACCGGGGTCAAATTTCACTCTACTGTGGGACACATACAGCAGCAAAGATCTGATGATTTCATTCATCTGCACTCATGTCTATTTCCTATTGATGTACAGGAGTTTAATAAAAATACTGATGAAGTGTACTGACGTATTCATTTTTGCATCGGAGTTCAGCAGCTTCTCTTGGGCAGGAAAGCGGAGCCGGGACCGAACTCCCCGCCAAATTCCTTCTACGACTAACGGCAAACAAGTCAGGACCTTAGACCCCGTCGGCATACTGAGGGAGCACCGCAATGAGACTCACTGGGATGCCAGTCTAAAGGGCGCCTTCAGAAGAACTGCCGCCACCACCTGGCACCAGGTTCAAACCCATCTGCATAGCTTAGGATCGTGCTGATAAGGGTGACACCCCTGCTGTGGCAGTTATTACACAGTGACAGAGACCGGGGACCGTGACAGAATGACCTTGGGTCAAATGAGATGATCGACTTTAAAACGTATTAAAACTGCAGGGAAAAGAAGATGGAGATTGCGGGTTACTGATGATGTCACTTCCTGTTCCCATGATCACGTCAAGGGCCTGTATGAGAGTCTACATCTTTAAAACGCAACTGAGCCACACTAACTAACTAATGATGCGGTACCACATCCTGAACGAAGTTCTATAATCCCTATAATCCCAACATTCGAGAAGAAAAATTGGCAATTATCGTCACAATAGTTCTGATCGTGACTACAGGAATGCAAATTTGGTTTGGTATGGTCGACCGGCTGGAGGTGGCACGATAGGTAGACGGTGCCTCACCTGGTTGCGGTCACGGGCATTGGCGTAGCGGAACCTCTGGATGTAGTAGAAGACGAGCCAGGCCAACGAGATGATCATGAGGACGATGAAGGAGATGGAGACGAAGACCACGGAGGTGCGGCTCACGTACTTCTGCAGGTTCCGGGTGCCGATGGTGATGTGCATGGTCACTGTCACGTTCCTCTCCAGCAGGGCGGCGATCTCACGCCCTTTGGGCTCCGGAATCATGATGGCCACAATGTCCCCAGTACCTGCCAGGATGGGGGGGGGGGCGGCGGTGGGGGGGAAGTGACAGGTTATCATGAGCAATGCGGGCTACAACTTGCTCAAATGGTGTTAACCTGCAGCTTGTGACCATGACAGCCCAGTCTGTAGTCCGGCCTGCTTCCCGTTCGTTTGTTAAATTTTATTGTTTGGACTGTATGACTTGGCACTTAGCCATCTCTCCAATTTGACTCTCCCTGCCGGCCTCTGGAGGATGGGCTCCCCCTTTGAGTCTGGTCCCTCCCAAAGTTTCTTCCTTCTCAGGAGTTTTTCCTTGCCACTGTCGCCTATAGCTTACTCACTGGGGGCTTTGGGTGAGGATACTGTAAAGCGCTCTGAGGCGATGTAATGTTGTGATATTGCGCTATACAAAAATAAATTTGTTGTTGTCCCTCAGAATTTCTTTTTTTTGGGGAATTTCTTCCCGCTGACCTCTGAAGCCTCCACTTCTTTGACGCATTAACTGAACCATGTCCCACACCACCACACGACCATGTCCCTTGCCACACCACTATTCACATTAAAATGTGTCAGGCGGAGGAGGTTTAAACAAACCTGAATTTGAGATTTAAACAAACCTGAATTTGCAGTCCTCCCTCTATCAGCCACGAGGGGTTTAGTCACGGCTCCTGTGACGCACATGTCCGCTAACTGCTTGCATGCAAACGGGCCAGCATCCTAGCGCCGAGCATGCAAAACCAGGACACACCGGTCTCAAGACGGAGGCTGATCGTCCAGCCACCACCAAAGTGGGTCAGCTGCTCTCAGCGTGCCGGCCCTATCTCCGGGGACAGTGCAGACTGCATACAGGAAATGGGTGGGGGCGACGGGGGCGTGTGTGTGCATGCATGTGTGGGGGGGTTAAGCATAGAATCCTAGCACAATTCGTGAGGACAGATGGATTTCCTCATAAAAGAAAAATGCGGTCATTAGTCGATTTTCTATAGAGCAGTTGTTCTCAAACAGCCACACGAGTACCATCACAGCGCCCCCTGGTGGTATGGGAGATGTGATAATTTGTTACTGTGATTCATATTGGCGTGATTTTCTTTTTCATTTATATGGTACTCGGCTGCTTTGGCGAGACCCACAGCAGTACTTGGTCCAAAAACTTTGAGAACCACTTCGGTAAATCGTTTCCCTTGAGTTCATGCCCGGCTTGGGGCTTTCACAAAGCTGCCCATGAAACACCTCCCCCCCTCCCATAAAACCAGATGGAAGGTACTTCTCCACCTCATGGCTAGTGAGGAACGACAACGGGGGCAGTGAGGAGCCCTTCAGATTACAGCCCGTGGCCTTACCAAAAATCCTGGCAGTCGGAGACGGCCCTGTGACCTGTGACTGACACCTACAGGTCTGCACTTCTCCGACATTCACTATAAAGTGAACCCGCAAGAAACCATTCAGCACTGCGCCCTCACCCGACCTCAAAGATCACAGAGGGAGATCTGACCCGTGAAGATGCAACAGCTGGGCAAATGTCTCACGCGAACCTCTTACATAAACGTCTGTAACCAAATGGGAAACAACAAGCACCCCCGAGCCAAGACGATGACGCAACACGGCGAAAGCAACAGTGAGGTCGACCACTCAAGTTATGCACAAACTGATAAACCCAGATGAACTCTGGCAAGATAATCCAGCAATCCAGCCTCTTGTACGCATTGGCCCCAAGGAAATTGAGTAGAATTCCCTGAACATGCCCCCAGAAAACCAGGTTTTCTTCCAAAGCTAATACTCGATCTTACCCTACAAGAACAGCAGCAAGTCTGACCATTTACGGATACATGCCTGGTTGTTGGGCTTGGCAATGATATAGCCTGCTGGAGGAAAGTGCCAAAACCAGCACCAGAAATAATGAGCACTCAGGGTAATCAGACCCTAACTCAGCAAGCAGGTACAAAAGACCACTTATCGCTTAGAGAAACACCTTATGTACACACACAATACCCATACTTTACTGGAGTCTGAGCCACACAAAAGCTTATTCAACACAAGACTGAAGACCCCTCTGGTGTTTTTTAGGGCACATGGCAATAATCAGCCCCAAATGGACACAGGTGAGTTAGCTCCCCCTCTCATGTGGTTCCTAGTTAGGTCCAGAGAGGCACTGTCCATTAGCCTACCCCCAGCACTGGCACAGGCTGTATGTTCACCCACCACTGGATGCACATTTGATGAGCGGGCGTAGTTGCCGCGGGAACCACGAATCACCCACAGGGAAATGGCGAGTATTACATAGCGGTCGCGGTCACTGGACATCCTGCCAAAGGCAGATGACCAGAGATCAGTGACTGTCCAAAGTTAACCAAATGGGAACGACATGGTGGTCAAGGAACAGGCTACAGTGATGTCACTTCCTACATCATTACACCCAATCTACTAATAGCCTGAGGACTAAACCATCACTTCTTGGGCAGCCTGGGCTTAGCACGTTCAGCACCACGGCCATCTGTGGTCTCTAAGAACGCGTCTCGGTGGGAGAAGGGGACACCGGATGTCCCCTCGGCTCTAGGCAGCCCAGCGCTGGCCTCTCAGTATCCAAGATGCCGGAGAGATAAGAAAAGCAGCGACTGAAATAGGAGAGTCTATAAATAACAGCCTACTGTGCCGAGTGGCTGGGCCACCAGGTGTCGTGACGACGCACGTGGTCAGCGGAGGGGGTGGTTTGTTTAGTCTAAAACCTTATACTGCCCGTCTGGGTTGTATAGTGTCAGTGATCTGACGTATGACCTTTATGTGACCAGCTGCAGCCAACCCCCCCACCCCACCCCACGGACACCTGGCGCCTGCATTTAGTCCTACAGGTCACCGTCTAAATTCAGGGACAGTTCACGGCTGCCCTTCTGATGGCTACGGGACGGCTACCCATTTTCCAATTCTCCCACACATACCCATTGGAAGCCTTTTTGTGCCCTGATATGACCCCCCCATCTAACACGACGCCCCACTCAGCCAAACACCTACAGCTCTATAACAAGCACAAACTAGGGCATACTCATGACACTGCTTCACCAAACCGGCCCATTAATTAAGCCGCCTTCTCCCGATTAGTTACCTTGGGGGGGAAACCCAACGCACCACTGACCTTGTCTTGACCTTAAACGCTCGTTGCCCCAAGGCGACTCGATTCATTCAGCGAGTCGATCAGTTTCTACACTGATTCAATTCGATTAACTTAAAATCAAACCTTTTTTGAACTTGCAAAAATTTCACAAATTTTGTCCCACCAAACACCATCAAAAGCTTCTGCGCTTCACACGACCAAACTCCACGCCTCGTAGATGTTAAAATCTCCGCCCGAGAGATCTTCTTAGCCGACGTGGCGGAGTGTCCGAGTCAGTGGTGCACCGATGTGGAAATTCCAGCTAATAACCAATACAGATTGCCGGCTAACCTCTCAGGTCCAGAAATTAGTAGCAGAACTGACGGAGATGTTATTTCCGAATATCCTGTAAATATGTGCAACAACCACATCACATAATGCAGGCAGTGAGACATCAGCAGAGAAGTGCTGGATCGAGAGACTATAGCAAGGTTTTAAGTGGCGAAAGACCCAACGAAATTCCTCATCCTTGACTACAGAAAATGGCGGATCGACCAATGGGATCATCTCCATTATTTTAGTAGTTATGTATTTAGCTCTGCAGCTGTACTTTGAATGTTGACTAAAATCTAAATATTGGCCAGGAATATCAACCCAGACTGACACATGATGGCTGATGATGTCTTCTCTGACTCAGGGGCAGGGGACACCCCAGTGGCTAACTTGGCAACAAAACTACACAAGGAAGTGCAGGTACCCCCCACCACTCAGCGAAGGAATGGCACACATGGTCGGCAGAGATAGCATGGTGTAGAATCAATGGGCCTCACTCACCAACCGTTCTTACGAACAAATTTGTTCTTAAACCCCACGTACGCATTTTTTACGAAGATTCTGACATTCACCAATGTTTTCTTATCTGAATTTGTTCTTAGCTAAGAACAGAGTCTACGCATACTCAAGACCATTCGTGCGCACATTTGAGTAATGATAGTTTGTCCAAAATAATCGGTTATAGCAGTTTTGTTCATTCTACAGTTGATAAAATGATAGTATTTGAATAATTTATAAAAGTAAAATATAAAACATAATTTTAAAGTGTAAAAATTTTCATGGTAGTAAGGTATCAGGTATCGGCCATGCGTGACCGATTCACTTATTTAGTTTTTGGCTATCAATCGCATGACAGCTCTTTCCCATTTTACACGTGTTTTTTTGCGGCATTCAAATCGAACGCTATCGCTGCCCCTCAGTCTTTTTTGCTACTCAGCGGGTGTGAGTACAGTGACTTCCGCCTGCTGTGACATCACGCGCATACCCTTCGCAGTACGAGAAGCGTAAGATAAGACGTGACGATCTAGGAGTATTTTATGCTTTTAACAGAAACCAGTAGCGCAATGATTTGATCTATGTAAAAAAGTTTTGAGATGGGAATAGCGTTTAATGGACAATCCCATTTAACAAAGCGCACGCAACTGCGAGACAAAACAAAGCAACGGATGATTTGGGGGTCACTAACTTAATTGGACTGTTTTGCAAACTTGCTGCAGCTTGTGATACAAGAGAGGCTGCCATCGCAACAAAAGTGTAACTGCGCTGACGCCAATGGGAGAAAAACTGTATTGACATTTTAAGCATTCACCACTTGTGTATATGTACTTTGAAGATATTAATATTGAACTGCAAATGCCACAAAAACGCTTAAAACAAGGTACAAATGAGGTGGAACAGTACGTTATGTATGTTTGTAGTAGCCTAACAAAATATATTTCTTTTGTCATACAATTTTTCCATCTGTATTTATGCAAGCTTAAAAAAAAATAATACATAAAGTATAACAAAGTAAAAAGAGCTCTTGTATCGGAATCTGTATCGGCAGTTGTGTATCGGAATCGGATCGGAACTGAAAAAATGTGGATTGCCCATCTCTAGTAGTAATCCAGCTTTACTTGACCAGATGCGTGACTATTAACAATCCCGACTACGTATCTGCGCTGGATATCACCGGCACGCCATGCGCCTTGTAGGCGGAGCCTGCATGTCCGTTATAGCCGAACAAATCTACAGCTAAAATCGGCCCTGGGGACCAAAGTGTTCGTCTGTTATAAGCGAAATTCCATTATATGCGAGTCTGCTATATCTTATGCTTTTTCTGCATGTTCTTAAAGGGCGCACAGTTAAGCTGACCACGTCTGTTATTGATGATATTCCGTTATAAGCAAGTCCAATATAACGGAATTTTATTGTATTAATACTTCTACTTCAGCATTACTGAAGTTTTTTTTCCTCTTACTGTCAAGCGGCTCGCCAAGTCTCTTCACCATTCCTTGCACACGGACCTAGTCTCATGCCCTTTTACGGGAAATTGCAGGGCGTTTCCCTATGCTAATTAGGACAAACTGGAACGCGCTTTCAGTTACAAAGTCTTCTCATTCTCAAGAACAAAGCTGCAAACAAATGCTTAAGAACACGTCATGAATCCGACGTAGGTTGTTCTTAACAAATTTCGTAGGAATAAATTTCAGAGAATTCTTAAGAAAAAAATTGGTGAATGAGGCCCAATATCATAACACATCCGAGGCTGAAATACCTGAAACCTTTACAACACTAATTTCAGTGAATAACTTCATGTGCCATTTGCTAACCGCCGAACCGCTAGCACGAGGAGCAACACAGAACAAGACGTCAGTACGTTTTTCATTTTCACGATCTGATAATCCGGCCATTTTGCCGAGCAGCTCAGGGTGTAAATCATCCCGAATGGTACATCTGCATCCGCACATAACCTGATGCGAGTGAATTGGACGTTTCCTACAAAAAGGCCAAAAAAAAAAAACAAGTTCTACATAAAACCACAGCCCACAAAAGCCAAACATTACACACCCATTTTCCCTGTGGTGTCACTCTACCAGGCAGCCAAAAATAAAAAAATGTCAGCAACAAAATCTTCGTAGTCAACCATTCATTCATCCATGTAACACTATCAGAAAGCCAGATTTCTGTTAAACCTGCTTAAGGTAACAAGGCTTATGCTCACATTAGTGGCTGTACTATATCAGGGAGAGAAATAAACTGTCTCTAAATGCCCACATGCCCAACGACAACAGAAACAAGGGGGGGATTAGTTATCGGCTAGCGCGTGTGCAGGGGAACTCTATGAATTTTTTTGGGAGTTGATCTTCATCAAGCATCACGCGTCCTACCACAAAAAATGACTCGGGTCTCTTCGTTATGGAACGCAACCTGGCTGACCTTCTTGACCCCGGAGGGCTGACCATGGCCAAGAGAAGCACAGAGAGCTTTTGTGCAAAATATGCAGCCTCATAAAGTACAATCGGCATGTTGAGCTGCCCCCCCCCTCCTCCCTTCACTTGGTGCAGGAACAGTGCCATCTTGTCCAGCTGTCTTCATTAATGCACCTGGACTTTGGGCACGGATCTAGAGGCGCACGGCTTTGCAGCACAAAGGCTGCAGTGTTGTCCCCTTACCTCCAGCGCAGAATCCCACATTAGGCTAATCGAAGGACAGCTTGTACCAAACCGGTTTCTGTCCTGGATGTGCAGAGACACAGTGAATCAAGAAGAAAAAAAAATCTGCCTAAGTGATCTCTACGCCCATCGCAGCTTTACTGGCTTCGCAGCTCAGCCACCAGTTTTTCCAAATATACAACAACCCCCGGGCGTTTGACTCAGTTCCATTCTCCCCAAGATGACATTGTCCTTGTCTGAGAAGCAGGCAAGACTCATAACTCAGAGACATAATCTGTACTTCTGACGCAACAGGGTACAATAACTGTTTTCCCAGAGATACCAAATGGCAAAGACAGGAAAAAAAATGTCTGGTCCAAACACGATCATTGTTTAAATGAACCTGGGTCTTTTAATTTGGATACAATTAAATATTTTAGTGCCTAAACTAAAAAGCTGAAAGGGAAATAAATACTGTAAGACAACAAAAGTTTTTTGATTCGATGCTCTAGAAAACAAATTGTGTAATAAAATATCCCATACTTTTATTTCACAGAAGACATTGAAATCTGTACATCTAAACACTGAAACAACAGAAAGATAATCGGAATAATAACCTAAACGTTAATGATAAATCGTTTCTTACATGCCCTACTCTATATACACGAACCTTAGCACTATCCATAAGTAAACAAGCCTTTCTTTTGCAATCCTGTGAAATATCAATTCTGCATACGGGACAATCGATGACCTGGACAGTCATCTGTATCCAGCGTTAACTTAACCCCCCTACCCCCAATAAAATCTGCCTGCTGATCATCTGCCAGTGGTTACTTTTATGCAGTTTACTGTAAACACCTTAACACAGACATCTCAGCAGCAGCAAGGGGGGGGGGGGGGGGGGGGCAGGGGGCCCCCCCCCCCAAGCCCCCCCCCATCAGGAAAAAAGTAGGGTACAAAAATGCACTCTGGAGAACACCCCTGATGTTCCCCAACGCGAAAAAAATGTTCCCCCGAG
>JAODKE010000092.1:1268150-1283977 GCA_026779605.1 Mormyrus hasselquistii
GTAAGTACCGGAACGCAGAAAAAAGTGGCGGAACCCAAAAGACGAAAATACAGAAGTTCCGGAACTGCGTTCCGCTGTGTTCCGGCCCACTTCAAGCACTGTACCCCAGTGAATTTGTTGGGCAGGGATGCTTTGTCATCTGTCGATGGACATTAAACGTACAGAGGGGGGCGTAGAGGTGCTCAGCGGACAGTATAGCCTTCTGCGACAAAATTGGTTGTCCAGTAGGGGGCAGTATAGCTTACTCTGGATAGAAGATGTTACTAGAAAGGGTTGGGATAACCCTAGAAGAATGGAGACCATTTATACTCAGCGATATAGCAATAGGCTAAATCAGAAACAGGACAAACATAGTTGTTTGTTGCGACGGGGAGATTCCGGAGATGCTGGAATGAGGGAAGAGAGGGATCGGCTGAAAGATTCGCTGCTGGGCCGAGAGACAGGATGCGCATGATGGCAGATGGGGATAATATTAGGCCCTGAGGGAGTAGTCAATTCAGATACGGAGGACAGGGATAGTGGGACAACATACCAGACAAGGAGCCTCAAATGGCAGCCGGGGCTGTTAATCATTTTAATCAGCCCGCGCTGGATCTGGGAGAAATGATGGGATGAGCACAGCAGACTCACATGGCGTAGTGTGATGGAGTTCCAGCTGCGGAAGCAGGGGAGTTGGTCAGAGTCAGCAGAGTGCAGAGAGTGTAGGAGTTTTAAGAGATTTGTGGCTGAGGACAGGATACTGTAGGAGTGGAGCGTGAAAACAAAGAAAGTGTAGAGTATATGGATGTCGGCCTAGTGAAAACAGCTAACCCAGATAAAAGAAGGATTACTGCAGGCAAGGGGGTGCTGGTGATTATCACCAGTATCGACAGCACCTCCCTTCCCCCTGCCTGTTCCAAAGGGAGTAGTCATTCAGATACGGAGGACAAGGATAGTGGGAGAATGGAACAACATACCAGACAAGGAGCCTCAAATGACAGCCGGGGCAGCCTGTTCCAAAGGCAGGAGGAAAAATGTCGAGATTATTTTACGATTTGCGTGCAGCGAATGAGGTAGTGGGGGATCAGTCAGCCTAAGATCCCAGTCCTCACACCCTGATAGCAAATGTGCTACCGAGTGCAAAGTGGTTCACAGTCGTGTCCCCGGCAGAGCAGTTACAGTTTTTGGGTGCGTTCACCTGTAGGGGTCAGCAGTACATCTACACGAGGGGTCAGCAGTACATCTACACGAGGGGTCAGCAGTACATCTACACGAGGGGTCAGCAGGGATTTGAACACTTGTTTAGGGCAGATTTGGATGGATTGAATTTAAAAAGCACAGCGATACAGCATGTGGATGACCTGCTCCCTGCCGGCACACAGTTATATACACTGGACTGCAGCATTATCAGATAACCTCTCAGTTATCCTTGTGTGAGAAATATATATATATATACATTTATATATACATTGAGATTGCATTATTGTAGATGATGCAGTCTTGGTAGATTATGTAAATAAAGTGTATGCAAAATATCTTGGGGTTTATTATAAGGCAATCCTCCCCACTACTTACTGAGGTACGCATTGTACCGCGGGTGTCTGAATCTGAGTGTTGGTAGTGTGTAAGTGATGCCAGCCATGGACCCTGAGGTTGGGTGGGTTGGGACTGGAATTTCCTAAAAGCTCAGGGTTTTTGCCCTCCTTCTTAGGCTGAATGGACTGGATTGTGTGTGGGACTCATGTGAGTCTCAAAGGGGTGAAATATTTGGAATATTATTTAGCATTTCATAACGCATAGAGAATCTAATCAGTAGGACTCTGTTAAGAAGTTGATGTAAACTGTGTAGAGTGTGACCTTGTAACCTTCAGAGAATGCCTACCAATTACTGCTGTGCACGATGTCACCAAAAGCAAGGATGAAATAGCACCTTGTGTTGGCTTACAAGTTTCTGTATCTGTTGGCTATCTTATGTTAGCCTTTTATGAAAGAATATATACTTAATTAGCGCCATTTATCACTACTTTGAAGGCCCAGAATATTTTAAAAACCTATTAAAAGCAGACAGACTGGACTGGATGGAAAAACTTCTAAGCATTGTGTACTGGGTTGTCATATTCAGTTCAACTGAATTTGATGTTATAGCCTACCCTGCTTAACCGAATCGCCCCAAGGCATTTTATTTGGGTGTGCTGTGGAACGTTCCTGCACCCAGTTACACAGGAGCCCTTTTCCAGTGTGCAGCACAACTTCCCAAGTTATATACCGTGTTTCCCCGAAAATAAGACAGGGTCTTATATTAATTTTTGCTCCAAAAGAAGTGTTAGGGCTTATTTTCAGAGGACGTCTTACTTCCCCATGTACAACAAACTACAATACATTTACCGGTATTACAGTACAATTACTGGTATTACAGTACATTTACCGGTATTCATGAACAAAAATCTATGTTTATTCAAATACAGACATTATATCATCTTCTAACCTTATCTTTCTAACCTTATCTTATATAAACAATCTAACGGTACTTATATTCATGAACAAAAGTCTACTGTGTATACATTTGTTGAAATATTAAATAAATAAATATTATTTCCTGTTTCAATATAATTGCATCTCATTCTATTTATCGTACAATCCATGGGATAGTAACTTGGGCTTATTTTTGGAGTAGATCTTGTTTTCACGGAAACATGATAGTATGCCAGGCGTATAAGTGTGCAGCAGCGCGGCCAATTACACGGTTACTTTGAAAAATATCCTACTATTAATACTGCAGGCAGTTAATACTGTCAGTTACATTTCATATAGGCACAATAACAGCGACGTAAGAATCACACAAGAAGTTCAATGGCCTAATCAGAGATCAAAGAACCAAAGCTGAACCATTTCCCTCTGTGGCGCTCATTGCCTGTAAGTGGCACCAGACTTGCTGTAATCAGTGCACTGCTGTCATCACTCGTTATTGGCTTTGTTTGTTTAGTAAATACAAATTGTGCAATCGCGCAGGGTTGTTTCTATTTCGACTGCCCCAAAATTACTGAATAAAAACACTTTTCCTTAATTAACGACTTCCATTCAAATACTGTGCCCACTCAATGAAGAGGAGTTCAGGTGGAAACATAAAAATAGTCGTTTGAGGGTAGTGCCACCATGAATTCGCACTGGAGTGGCATGCGATAAGCTCTTGTAAGTGGTCATCTCCAGGTGCATCCAATCTTCGCTGATCAGCTGGCAAGCTTATGGGGGGCCATAACAGGACCCCCCCAAGGGCTACCACCTGGAGGCTGGGAAAGAGAATTATGGAGACGACCCCAGGGCTACAGTCCAGGTTTGTCGGGGTGCTCACAATAGAACTCCACCACCACCTCTGGGTCCAGAATGTCTACTGCATGGACCCAGGCTCGCTCCTCCGGTCCATAACCCTCCCAGTTGACAAGGTACTGCAGGTGGCCTCGTCAGCATTGTGAGTCCAGGAGGGTATGTATGGTGTAGGCCTCCCCATTATCTAGTGGCAGGGGACCGGTGGTTCCACAATTTCCCCTGGAGGATGGGTTGCACTGTAATGGACTGGTTTGAGGAGGGAAATGTGGAACAGTGGTAAGATGCAGTAGACCTGCTGGAGCTGCAGAAGGAAAGGACTACTTGTCCGAGGATGCGGAACGGCCCAATGTAGGGAGGCGCCAACTTATAGCACCCTAGGAGCTGGAGGTTCGTCACGGAGTGCCAGACCTGCTGACCCAGCCACAGTGTAGAGCCTGGACATCGACGCTGGTCTGCCTGATGCTTCTGTCGATGTGCCCTGGCTTCCAGGAAGTTTTGCCAGATTCTTCAGCAGCTCTAGAACCAGTCATCTACTGCGCAAAGGAGCATTGGAGGCTGATACCCCAGGAGGTACTGAAAGGGGGAGAGACTGGTATCCGACTGGGTCTACCCACGGTAAGTAGTGGGCCCACTGCATCGGTCAATCGGCACACAGTGGGTTGGGTCTTTGACACCTCCTGGTTTGTGCATTGGGTAGCTCTGCTGATCTGCAGGTGATATATGGAAGAGAGGTTGAGAAAGATGTCAAGCTGTATACAGAATGTCTGGAAGACCCGTGCAGTGAACTGTGGCTCCCGGTCAGACATCTCCTCAGGAACTCCTGGATACCTGAAGACTCAGGTGAGAAGAACCTTAGCAAGCTCCATGACTGGGGGCACTTTAGATGGGGGGATCAGTCTGCACATCCCAGAGAATCAGGCTATAGTGGTCAGAATTACTGTATGTCTCTGGGACTGCGGAAGGTCCACCTCCTCCTTCCAGTTTTGCCAGTTTCTGTGCCACAAGGCGAAGTGGATGTGGCCACCCCAGGATGTCTGGAGTTGAGGGAGGTGTGCACCCATTGTATAACGCCCCGCCGCACAAACTGCCTGCTCAGTGGGCAGTCGGTGGGTAGCGGTTGATCAAGGCTGAGGGCATGGTAGGGTGGTCTCCATGTCCAATGAGAAAGGGTCCGGGAAACAAGAGGATGGCAGGATCAGGATCAAATTGGTGAGATAGAGCATCGGCCTTAGCATGCTCCCTGGGATAAAAGATACTTTAAAATCAATCCGAGTAAAGAAAAAGGCCTGTCTTGTTGAGGGTTGAGGCATTTCGCCATCCTCAGGTATTCTCGATTACCTTGGTTGGTCAGGACCTGGAATGGGTCGACGGCCCTCTCTAGCCAGTGGTGCTATTCCTCCTTGGCTTCCTTGATGGTCAACAACTTATAGTTCCCAATATCGTAATTACGTTCTGCTGGTGACGGCTTCCAGGAGAAGCGGGAGTGGATGGGATAGACAGCAGGAGCAGGAGGTAGTGGTAGTGGATATTGATATTGGATCCAGTGGGCAGGTAGTGGGATTAGAAGATGAGATAACTTTCATGATCTCATCGGCAGAAGGACAGGAAAACTGGGTCAGAGAGGGGGAAGGGAGATCCTGGGTGCGTAGTGTAGTGGATGAGGAGGAAGAGAATGTCTGACAGATTTTGTTGATTTTTCCATCAAAGTAGTTGGCAAAAATCTTCAGCAGTCAGGGAGGATGGAGCTGGAGGAGTTGGAGGGTTAATTAGCATGTTTATTTTACACATGTTAGTAATAAACAGCAGACACAATTTGGGTCACAGGCCTTGCAGAGCCCCCACATGCACTGACACTGGGCTTGAGATACTGGTGACCTTTGAACCATGAATGGAGAGGCTTAACTCACACAGCCACATGCTCAGGTGTATGGAATATAAGCTGAATAAGGTGCTAACACAAAAAACACTGTTTACAGTTTTATAACTGTTCAGAGTTTTGGCCGTGCCCAGAGGGGGCAGCAAGTAGCTTAGTGGATTAAACTTCTGTGCCTCTCACCCAAAGACTGCCAGTTTGAGCCCATTCAAGCACATTTTTGGGCACTGTTTTTTGTACCCCTGGGTACTGCAAAGGGTGAAGCCTTAGCATGCTAAACTCAAATTTTGAAGTCTTTACACATATGAAAGATAAATCTTAAGAAAAGACAATAGGTTGGAACAACTTTTTTTTTTTCAGAGTCCTTAAAATTAACTTAAATCCAATTAACTTAAAATTTGAAGCTTTTATAGAAATGAAACATGAATTATCTGAACGCAAAATAATTACTCAGCTTAACAATAGGTGGTTTTGTTATAAGTATGAGTTGCCCTCAAAACTCAAAAATATAGTGCAGTAAGTTGCCTTGGAATTTGAAGTTGTCTTGAGTTTGTCTTTATTACAATGAGGAATCGTCACGGAAAATGGGGCAGAATCCAGTAGTTTATAAAGGAAATTCTACACTAAACATAGGTTCTCATAAAGCCTTGACCTATTTTCAGCTAACTGCCCCTCGGGCCAGGAAATTTTATCTAAGCCCCCCTGCATCATCATCATTTTCAGCTCTGTTCTCATGGAACCCACCCCTGTTATTGTCCCTAGTCCCTAGATCTACACTCTGTGGTTGCAGCACTGTTCCTCATTTGCACCTTTATTACATTTATCACACTTTATCTTGTGCTTGCACCGAGTGTTTGTCTCTGTATGGGCATGGTGGAACTCTGATTTTCTCCCGTTTAAACACTGCAGGTGCGCCTATCACAAAAGCAGACCCAAAGGCAGAGGGCCTTATGTTACCATAAATGTAAAAGAAACATGTTATATATTCACACATCTGCAACAGTTCATCTGTTTGACCTTATATTACAGCACGCAGAATGGATGAGGCAGAACCCGAAATGCAGTGGCCAGCAGGTTTATTGAGGACACCGAGGGCAAACAAAGTTATAAGGGCAGTCCAATAGAGTCGTCGAGGGGCAGGCAGAAGTCGTTCACCGGGGAGATCAATCCTACACGATGACACAAGAAAGGAAAATGAAAGGATCGGAGAGACAGCAATCACGGGGCAGCGGGGCGACAGGACAGGACAGGACACAGCAGGACGAGTCGGGAAGACAAAAGACAGGATAAGTGCTCGGTAGGGCTCAACGAAATGGCACCAATACTACGCACCGGATCTCCGGTGTTTCCGCCTTAAGAAGAGGAGCGATTGGTTAATTGCTTGCAAGTGGTTGGTCCCGCCCGTGTGGGCGTGACATATGAACGATAAATCATCTCAACAGAAGAGACTAAGTAGGCGCAGCTTTTGCTGTTTGTAATTCTTAGTATATAAAGCTAAAAATCAGTTTTCTAAATATGAAAGAATCTCATGCAGTAAGTTGCTTTGAAATTTTAGGTTGTCGACTTTTTCTTTTTTACAGTGCTGTTTTTAGATGTAACTAAAAAAAACAGCATGCTTGTCAGATTGTCAGGTTAGTCATTGTTTTTAATTCCTAAGTTATACACTCTAAAAAATAAAACTAAGCAATAGTTGATACAGTGCAATAAAATGTGTTATATATGTATGTGTTATATATGTTATGTATGTGTTAAAATTTTGGGCTGACGTGTTCTTTTGTCCTCCGTATATTCTGGTGCTCAGTGTGAACACCTTCGTTCCGTGAATGAAGAAAGCTATACTCAGCAAAAAAAGAAACGTCCCTTTTTCAGGACTGTGTATTTCAACAATAATGTTGTAAAAATCCAAATAACTTTACAGATCTTCATTGTAGGGTTTAAACAATGTTTTCCATGCATGCATGCATTTTTAGTTTGTCTTATGGTGTTCACTCTTTTAGCGTTCATACAAATATTTACACAGTAAGTTTACTGACAGTAAAAACAGTTGAAAGTCAGAGGACGTTTCTTTTTTGGCTGAGTATATATAACGAAAATTTCTTCATCGGCGCATGCGCCAGAGCATTATACGTTACTAAATTCTGTGTACTTATTCTTCCATTTTGGCAGCGGTTATGCACGAGGTGCTTGGACGCTCTGTGGTTTCAGATTTGTTAGAAAGGAAAAACGCTGTTACCGGTAAGTGTAATTTATTATTAATTTTGCGTAAGCTCAGTAGCGAGAGAACATAGTAACTAACTTAAGAAGTTTCTTGCGTAAAAGGTGGTGTTAGACTTACAGAAAACCAAGTGTTTAAAAAATAAGATGTTCAAACTGGTTATGGAACAGGCCTTGACGTTTAAATTAAAGTTAATTAGTTGTTAATGTGGGCTGTGCGTTTCAATGATTATTGTTTTTGCACCCTGTGCCTGGCAATATAACCTTATCTGTTTGTATTGCCATAAATGTTGTAATATGCTCTTAAGGTTAACATCATTATGGATTTGTATTATTATTATTATTATTATTATTATTATTATTATTATTATTATTATTATTAGAATTACCGCTGTTATCGAAGTAACACTTTGTCGAGTTAGGCTACCGTAGTGCTAATCGATGGGTAGCTCAACTTGGTCGTAAGAAAACAGCAGTAAAACCGCGCCAAGGCGAAAAAAAAACACATTGGAAGACGCTTAATCCGCCGTGGTCGTGGGCAGATGGTAGAGGAACCGCTGAGAATCAGTGACCACCTGACGTTTTAATCTCTATCAGTGAGAGAGTTTAGAGACAATATCTATATACGGTTAATGATTAAAAAAAGAATGTGCGTTTTATCAATATTGTGCAAATAATGTATAAAAACATGGGTAACAACTGCTATTGTACTTTTATATTGGGATTTCCCATCTTGGGTTCCCACTTCCCTGTATCATTTCACTTATAGCCTTCCCAGTCCAGCTCATGGAGGGCTTAATAATGTCCTGGATCAGGTGTGTTGCGCATGGCAGTTTTGGCAGTGGAGCACCTGGGGGACTAGATGTCAGAACAGCTGGTTTAGAACATTGTTTCGGGTGTAACTTTGAAGTGTAACAGATTGTATCACAATGATAACGTTATGAAACTGGAGTGTGTGTGACTTAGTATTTACTGTTTATACTCGATGTGCAAACTGTATAATAACTGTCAGATTATCTTTGCATTACCTTTTTTAGGACACTGATCCCTTGGAAATGCAAGCCAGTAACATGATATTAGACGTCAGGAGATGCCATCCCAGTGCCAGACCAGCACCAGTGAATATATCCGTAGTGTTAGGAGGACAAGTCGCGATTGACAAGCTTGCGGACTTTGTCGGTGCATTTGCGATTCTTGTTGGACTTCGCTACAGTCTAAACATTCAATACCCAAGGGGACTGAGATATACTTTTGAAACGGTCCAGAAGGTGTTCTTGCATCCGGGAGACTGATGCTCATATACTGTACACACTCCTGAAATGTGAAAGACTGTAAATGTGAAATTGTTTGTAGCCCTGGAAGGGCTTTTCCCTTTATTATATCCCAAGATAATATGTGCAACACTTTATAGTGATTAATATTTTATAATTTATTTTAATATATTTCTTCTGTTTTGATTATTTTTTGGCGTGGGAGACTTAAAGTTGAAAAGCTGTCCATGTGAAACGTCTGTGGATAAAGTCGTCCCTCCCAGGAAAGAGTTTTTTTTTTTTTTTTGTAAACCCCAGATAACTCACAGTTACTGTAGATAGGATATGCTGCACTGTTATACTGTGAAGTTTTTGTTTGTTTGCACATGGGAGAATCAAACGTACTGTTGTCATTAAAGAACACTGTATACTTGTTTACATTGTATATGTAAACTTGTTACTGTTTTATATTTCATATTTCAATACATTAAATATTTTTTAATGAGTGCTTTGTTCAATTTACCAGTAAGTCCTCAATGTCAGGGTCACAAACTTGATTTTTGTAAGGCCAATATTGACACATTATCTGTGACATTTCATCACTGCCACACATTAAAGTTTCTTAACTGATTGCATTGTTGCTTATGTGTTTGCTTAAAAATAAACTTTTAATTCAGCTAATAATTTCAGCAAATGATAGATTTAAGTATGTATTTCCAGCATAGTTTTTTTTAATTTATGGCAAATGCACAAGATATTGAGATAACTATATAATTTGTTACAACAATTAATTAATTGATGTTGATTAGTTAATTTTAGTTGCATATTTTCCCTGTGTCGTCGTGGGGTTTCCTCCCACAGTCCAAAGACATGGGATAAAGCGGGTTGGAAAATGAATGATTCTGATTCCAACTGAAACAATGTAATCAGTTACGTAGGATTTTTAAATTTGGATGATTTTTTTTGCACTCTCAATATTCTTTTTAAAGTCAAAGTTTATTTAAAGATTTAACAAATAGTGAAAGTGAAATTGTTTCTTCTGTCAGTGGTAACGAGGTGTAGCCTAAATTCGCCAAGTGAGATTCTTGATTTGGGTGTAAATCTATGCTTACATGTATTAATTAACGATAAGATGGATCGTGAGAGAGTAAAGGCTGGAAATAACGGGAGAGGAGCAATGGGTTATGGCTTGACAGGCAGTTATATATATATATATATATATATATACACATATATAAATAGACTACTGAGCCGCATGTTCTTCACACATGAGGAAAGAGACGCGTTGGAAGAGACGCTTTCGAAAGCTGTGTCAGTTTGATTCTCTGCTATAAATCGACGACAGAGGGTGCTGGGCGTGCAGGACTGAACGCCATTTCAAGTGTTGCCAGCTAGCTACATTTATATTAACGCCACACAACTGTGGAGTTGGCTTTATTTTGGCACAGAGACGGAGTATCGGAGTATCTACCGAAGGTATGCTAGGACAATGTGACACCGTTCGCCGGCCCACTTTCTCAGTGCTGGAGTGAGAAAAGCTGCGCGGATGAGCGCTCTTCTGCTAACACTGTCTGTAATGTACATAAAGTTTTGCTTTCAGCCCAAGGATTACAGAATAAGAGTAAGTAATTCGCGCAAATGTATTTGACAGTAGTCCGTGTGGCTATGCGTGTGTAAAGTACTTTCCCGAAATTGTTGTAATGTAGCCGTGCCTGCGAGGCAAGTTAACGCTGAAGCGATTGCTTTTAATTTCATTTCGCTTGCTTATTTATAATTAACTGCTGACCATCTGTTTTGACATGGGAATTGACGTGGAACATTATAGTACTATAATTATTGTTTTACTATGACAGAACAGCAAAAATTATGGAAAGACCCTTATCTCCGTGATATATCATAAACATGTGGAGTTTTTAAACCGGTAAATTTGTCAGTATGCATGTTTCAGGGCGGCGGCCGGTGTTGTTTTCGTTTTTTTTTTTTTGTTTTTTTTTTTGAGGCGAAATATTTGCCGCAATTTATATATCCTTGACTTTTTTTGTCGGGGACAATGAGAGAACCTATAACTGCAGCCGGAGAAGGTTGCATTTTATTACGACTTAAGTTTTCTCCACGGACTAAAAATTGTCGTTAAATGAGTTGGATTCTTACTTTTAGTATTCAACGCGCATTTAGCATGTAATCATTTACACTGTAACCGAACGCATGGCACATTAAAAATCGTTACCCAGCAAACAAGAGACGTTTGCCTGACGTGTGTATTATGTTTATTTTCAGTCGGCCCAGGACCGTATCTGTTTGCGTGCACGACGTGGCGGTCGCGTTCGGATTTAAACGTCCGACTGCGACCCCTAGACGCAGATATTATCAGTTCAGTATTTGGGATTTTTCGGACGTGTAAGACAAGTGCAAGACCCCAATATTGGATGTTCAGAAGGCAGAAGACATCGTAAATGCTTTCATTTTGGCTCTCCAAGGGACGTCATAAACAGTGGGTGGGGCCACTTGCCTAAATTATGGGGGGGGGGGGGGGGGGGACAATTATCAAAATCAGCCAGTAGGCCAATACAACCACCTTAAATACAACCCAAAGTTAGGCCCTTGGGTCAGTCTGCACGTTTTGCATTATTATAGGTTTCCAAAATAATATAGTATAGTATAGTTTGTATATTTAATTATCTGAAAGACCCATGTATAATATCTGTGACTTGTTTTCTTTTAATTATTTTTTTATTATTGCGATTATATAGTATCATAACTGATATACCTTGGATCTTTAGTGACCCAACATATATAGGCTATATTTAAGTCAAACCACAAATAACCGTAACAGTGCAGACTTTTATTGAATACATCTTCCCCGAAATCTAAGAAGTTTCTAAACAAATTTTAAGTTCTTTACATTTTTTTATTATTTTTTATAATCTGGAAGTTACTGTTTTCCCATGGAAGATGCTGAAATTCAGTTCCTTAATTTTTGAGGGAATTTTTTTTTTGGGAAAAATTCACATAGAAATGTTAAACTTTCAAACAATTTTTGACCACTTTCTAATGGAATAACATACAAATGATAATATTCTATAATGTTTCATAAAGGCTGCCAGGCAAAATACACTATATTACCAAAAGTATTGGCACGCCCCTCCAAATCATTGAATTCAGGTGTTCCAATCACTTCCATACCCACAGGTGTATAAAATCAAGCACATAGGCATGCAGACTTGCTTCTACAAACATCTGTGAAAGAATGGGTCACTCTCAGGAGCTCAGTGGATTCAAGTGTGATCCCATGATAGGATGCTTCCTGTGCAATAAGTCCATTTGTGAAATTTCCTCACTGTTAAATATTCCACAGTCAACTGTTAGTGGTATTATAACGAAGTGGAAGCAATTGGGAACAGCAGCAGCTCAGCCACAAAGTGGTAGGTCATGTAAAATCACAGAGCGGGGACAACGCATGCTGAGGCGCACGGTGTGCAGAAGTCGCCAACTGTCTGCAGAGTCAGTAGCTACAGACCTCCAAACTTCATGTGGCCTTCAGATTAGCTCAAGAAGAGTGTGTAGAGAACTTCACGGAATGGGTTTCCATGGCCGAGCAGCTACATCCAAGCCTTACATCACCAAGTGCGACACAAAGTGCTGGATGCAGTGGTGTAAAGCACGCCGCCACTGGACTCCAGCAGTGTAGTAGCAGTGGAGACGTGTTCTCTGGAGTGACGAATCACGCTTCTCTATCTGGCAATCTGATGGATGAGTCTGGAGGACGGTACCTGCTTGGCTGTGTTGTGCCAAGTGTAAAGTTTGCTGGAGGAGGGATTATGGTGTGGGGTTGTTTTTTAGGGGTTGGGATTGGTCCCTTAGTTCCAGTGAAAGAAACTCTTAATGCTACAGCATTCAAAGCCATTTTGGACAATTTCATGCTCCCAACTTTCTGGGAACAGTTTGGGGATGGTCCCTTCCTGTTCCAATATAACTGCACACCAGTGCACAAAGCAAGGTCCATAAGGACATGCATGGATGGGCGAGTCTGGTGTGGAGAAACTACACTGGCTTACACAGAACCCTGACCTCAACCTGATATAACACCTTTGGGATGAATTAGAGCGGAGACTGTGAGCCAGGCCTTCTCATCCTACATCAGTGCCTGACCTCTCAAATGCTCTCCTGGAAGAATGGTCAAAAATTCCCATAAACACACCCCTAAACCTTGTGGACGGCCCTCCCAGGAAGAGTTGAAGCTGTTATAGCTGCAAAGGGTGGGGCAACTCCATATTAAAGCGTGTGTATTAAGAATGGGATGTCATTAAAGTTCATGTGTGTGTAAAGGAAGGCGTCCCAATATGTAAAAAAATGCAGCACTTGAAAAGTGCAAGTAAAAACAGGCTACAAACACAAATTAAACTGCAAAAGAAGGATGTTATTTTCTTTTACGGAAAGAGTGGTATGTAATGTAATAGGAAATTTACACTGAACCATTTCATTTTACATGGGAAATCTTTTATTGATAGCTCTGAAATACACCTCCTGGTGCTGCTTGGACACATCAACAGTGATGAACCCGAGGTCATGGGGTGTTTCGGGTCTTTGATCTTCAAACACCCTCGCCCGGGCGACCCAGTCTAGGGTGCTCAGCCCCCGACTTGTGACCAAGTGGCCCACTACTCCTTGGATCCCCCCTCCGGATCCACAGCCACCTTGAGGCTTTCTCTGCAGCCGTTGTGATGTTCCTGATAGCTCTTTTGCACAGCTGACCTTTTACTCCAGGAAGTTTGAGAGTACAATGTAATGACTGGCCAGCAAAACCCCGGCACCTCCACCTCTACTGGTTCGCCATGGGCTTTCCAGCTTTGCTCCTGCACTCCATCACCAGCTCTCCGTATTTGGCCCTCTTTCGCTCATTAGTCTCCTCAATCCGGACCTCCCAGGCGACAGTGAGCTCTGCCAGAACCACTTGCTTCGTTAACTCTGATGTTAACATCAGTTTATACTGAACCTTTTCATTTCAGCCAAATGGTTATTTCATTATTAAAAACTAATTTCAATATTAGTTTAAATACTGGAACTCGTGGCCATACATGGAAATTAGTGGGAGAACATTTTAAAACAAATTTAGAAGCACTTCTTTACACAGCGTGTAGTTAAGAGTGTGGAATAGTATTCCTGCTAGTGCAGTGGAAGCTAAAACCCTGGGTTCCTTTAAATCAGAGCTAGATAAGATCAGAGCTATTAGTTAAGTTAAGGCCGAATGGCCTCCTCTCGTTTGTAAATTTCTTATGTCCTTATGTTTACGTGGGAAATATTTTATTGATAAGTGTAAATAGGCAAAGAAGGAACCAAAAGGATCCAGGACTTGACATGATAATTGTTACACTGGATGTATATTCCGCCTTGAACGTACCTTTGCAGTTAATTTCCCTCCTTTCTCTATTCAGTGCATATACCCCCCTGTATCAAATGAGAACATTTGCCTGTTTGTTGGTTGGAATGTTTATTATTATTATTATTATTATTAATAAAAGTAAAGCATGCGACGTGACAGTAATAATCCTCCGTATGAAACACAGTGATCACTGAGCAGTACAGAGCTGTGTGGATTAAGCGAAGCATCAAAGCGAAGAATCTGCATGGAGGATTTTCTGCAAGATATTCGAGTTACTCAATGCATCATCGCAGCCCTACATGTCATTAGAGCATTTCTTTCGTCATTATGCTCTGCGTGGGGATGGGACGTCGTCCATTAACGTCCATTAATGTTTTGTTTTTGTTCAGAGAAGTCTGCGGGGTGCTTGCATCTTCTGGTGTTCACACAACTGCCCGGACTGCCTGTTAAACTCTGAAGTCTGGATTGCTTTTTTCGCTTTGAGGTAGGCAAATTCAGTATTCCAAAAGCTACACTGTTATAAACAATATGTCCTAACTCTAAGAAATATGCGAGTCATTCACAACTATGAAAAATATTTGGCACAAGTTGTAGTCGTGTGGCTGAATGTTGGTCTTTCCGCATTCAAAAGCCATATTTAAAAGATGTTTGTGTAGTAAAATAAGCACATGTATCTTTTCAGTTTATGTTCAATCTTTAATTTCTTCCATATCAGCTGCTTGGGCACATGGTTACCTGTTGGCGCTACAAGCCACAATCAAGACATACTTGAGCTCCAGAAGTGGATTAGAGACAACAAAGCTACCCTTTGTGTGGGTATCCCTTCCATTGCACACCTGTAAGAGATCGGAGAGTCATATTTGACTTTTTAACAATTTAAACATTGAAAAATGACTGACAGACAGATTTTTTTTAAATGACCTATGATCTCAATTGGACATATGACATCACACATAACACAATAAACTTCATAAACCACATATGGGACATGACATACAATAAATAGTTCTGTTGTTGCCCCGAGGATGCTGCTTAATATTGATATTGTCCAAGAGAAACGTCCTTGGTAGTACAGTATGTGTAAATATTATGACACTGAATTTTTGATGCGACATCAAATTTAGCAGGGATCATGACATTGCACCGGGGGCTCTTATAGTTTTACTGTCCACTAAACCACTAACCACCACAGCTGGCTGTTTACAATCCCCTTCAGAAAGATTGAATGGAATGTATTACTCTTTACACAGCATACCCAATGTAATGAACTGGTTCATATTCTTTATATATTTAAGCTTTACCTGTGTCAAGGATAAGCATGTCAAGGCTGATAAATGTCTCTAAAGAAGTCAGTCCTCGTCCAAGAAAATCCAGCTAGGATACAAAATGTGTAACTTCAGAGCGTGCAATTTCATAATCTGGTTAAATATGCCAGGTGCCAAAACTCTTATTTGTTTTTATTGACACTTTAACATAGCTATGAAACTTGCATTGTAATTTAATTTAAATCTTAGCTGATAGGATGTATACCCAGGATTGGGCTGTGAACATGAGCCTTTTGCAAAGTGGGCATTCTGTTGTCACAGTAGCTTAAAGTTCCCATGTTGGTGGCCTAACTGTACATTTATTTATTGTTCCCTTCAATCAGGGGTGTAACACGATGCTGTACACACCGCGCAACGATGACATCAACGTAAGTTGTTGTGCTTTCCCACAATGCATTTCCTTTCCCAAATATGCAAACCCTTGTTCGTCCTCCCCGGGCAACAAAGTCATGTAGATTATTTCACCATTTATAATGGGTGTG
>JAODKE010000092.1:1326723-1336935 GCA_026779605.1 Mormyrus hasselquistii
GAGAGAGAGAGAGAGAGAGAGAGAGACAGCAAGTTTGTCAAGGCTCATCCCGATTCCCCTGGGACTACCCTTCCGGTACAGAGCAGCGTTCACACTAGCGCCACCCGATGGACATGTATATGTCCAAGAGACCCACCAAGCCCCTGATGATGTCCGAGGGTGGGGGCGGAGCGGGGAAACCCATGTTACCGATTCAGCCTTTTCAAACAAAGAAATAAGAGTCCCTCTGCACCAAGTCAACACTTTCAATTACATCAATTGATCTTCTTTAAATGGCCTCTGTCCCTCTTCAACACGATAATTAGGGAAGGAGGTGGTGGGGAGTGGGGGGTGGTTGCCGATGATGCTGGTTGGCCGGGAGGGGGGGGGGGGGCTTATGGATAGAGTAGCCTGAGCTATACCATCTCACTTCAACTGATCAATGGCAGACACCTACAACTATGGCTGCATCGTCATCCAGTGGGCAGAAGGGTCTCTGGAGTGTGTCGGTGAGCATTCACACGTAGAGAGATGCCAGCCATGCTGGGAAATGCAACTGACATGGCAGGTATATCAGATTTCTATACCCCATTAGACATAAACTAAAGTTCCACAACTGTTCTGGTAGGTCTGTGTGTGCCTGAATACCTCAACCGCACAGCTAACATTACAGAAGTAAGGGAAGCATGAGACCCTGCAGAGCATCCTGACGGATAATTCCACAGACATGCAAATCAGCTGGGCGGAGAACCTGTCCATGCTGCCAGGAGATGCATATGCTGCAGCGATAAACTCCGGAGCTCCAGAAGAGTCCGCGCCGTGCAGCATGGCCTTCCTCATTGCGTCTGGTGTTCAGAAGCCTCGATGGACCACGTCCCTCCGACTAATCCGCTCGGCCCCTACATGACAACCAGCCACCCGAGGAGCTTTGTCAAAGCTCCGAAAATGACAAGCACCAGACTGCTGGCTTGAATTGTGAATTATTCAAAGGAATCAGAAGCTCTTAATAAGGCACTCTGCGGTTAAGAGAAGCGGCGAGCAAATCGGGTTGTTGATGCGAGCAAATGGTAGAAGAATCCCACCAGCATGACACCATCATACATCTAGGAAATTTGAGCTGTCTAGAATTCAGCAATGCAAAGTGACCACTGCAGAAGTTTTTTGAGGAGACACCTCAAGTTCAGTCAGTTGTAGGACCTCCAGCACAGTGGGCCAAAAAAGGCAACACGGAGACGGCTGTCGTCGCAGGTGAAACGCAATTCTTGCCACGGGGTTGCGGCCAATACCCACTGACGCAAAATGGCACCTGGGTCCACACAAGAGGTCTCCAGGAGGAGACCTTATCGGAAGGGAGTGGATACGTGCCTCCCACAGCACAGGCCCTCTCAAAGTCACGGGGGCGAGATGGGAAGTGTTAAGAAGGATTAAAGGTGGAGAAACAGTAATCGCACTCATGAATCTTCCCAGGTTGGTCTGCCGGAGACTGTGTAAAGTCATTGTCCTGCTGGTTCTCATCACTTTTTGAGTGTACTGTTATTTAATGAAAACATTAGGAAACTTGACACATAAAAAGAAAAGGTTAAGTGTTTCCATTACAGAGCATTTCTCTCGGTAATAACACATGGAAGAAACGACAGCGCTTTAGCGAGAAATTGCCACTAGCCTGTTCTTCCTTCCATGCGAGCCGCTCAGGCAGCAAATTCAGGTGTCGCTCCAACATGGATAGTTTATTGTCAAGGCGACTGATAGATCCTCCGCGGAAATCGCCAGAGATGCACCGGGATGTTTACTGAAGTGCTTCTGGGCCTCGATTATTGTAGCTCTCCGCTGGTGCCGAAACTCATAGTCACCTCCGTCTGAGCCGAGCTGAATTCTCAATGGGCAGAAGAACAAATAAATCCAGAAGACCCGATATATTGCTGAGCCATTGTCTAGAGCCACCAGATGCCGATCGAGGATTCAAACACAATTCTCTGATGGCCTAAACCCTTATCCCTGGAAGTCAGACAAGTCAAATTAGACAAGGAATGAGGTGAGGCTCTTCTTCTAAGGTAGATGTCTAGCTTGTCTGTCAGGACACAGAGACACATTCCGCATTATAACCGGAGAGGTTGATTAAGCCGTGCTTTGACAGTAGGGCTTGTATTCCTGTGCTACATCTAATCTGGACAGAGCTAAGAATAGCCCAGAAGAAAAATGTCACGACACAGATGTCCATAAACACATATATTAGTGACCTCTAATCCTTGCAGGTGGCTAGTCTTTTAGTATCGGGTCGCGTGAACTAGTTGTCAAGCTCTGTCAGAAACAAGGCTGACTGGGTTCTGGAAGCGGTCCGACCGGGCTGCTCGACCCAGACCTGTAGGGATGCGAGACGTTCATTAGCGACAGTTGGCCAGACGAAATTGGCTCTGGACTCTTTGGTCTGTAGTCCATTATCCACAAATAATGAGGAAGAGGGCGATAGCACAGACACAGACATGCTTGAATGAGTGATTCATCGCTCATTGTCCTGCAAACCCTTTGTGCCCATTAACTGTCCTTCTCTGTCCGTGACGTTACCATCAGAAACGCTACTATTTAATGCATTAATTTCCTGCTGAGAATTGTTTGTATTGAATGTAAGGTTCAGACTGCAAGATACAAACTCAGCTGGCCAATTTCATTACTTTTTAACACACTACAGAGCCTCTCGGTTAACCAAAGTCTAACTGTAACAAAAATACTCTTTCAGATAGAACATGTTAAATTGTTTCTCAGATATCCTCAAGAGGGAAGTGCGGCTGTTAATTTAATGTACGATGAAATGATTACAGCAATAAAGCTGGAACCACATTTTTCCATATTTAGATGATAAATGATGATAAATTTCGAAGCTTCAATTCGTGGCAGAGCGTAGTAGCGTGACCTTCCTGGGATACCAAAAATCACTGCCTAAGGGCTATGGCAGTGTCCCCTCCTCTTCTAGTAGGCTTCCAAGAAAACAGGGCACTGAGGCACCACTCAAAGGCAAAAGTATAAACAAAAACAAAAGTATAATTACTCACCAGCTACGATATCAGTGCCAGAATTCATTTAGCTGCCGAGTGGAGAAAGAGCCCTTTTTAAACAAAGCAGAAATGACCCAGAAAAAAGGGGGAACGGGAGGATCGCTCTTCTTTCGGCAGATGGAGTTCAAGCTGAAAATCCTCTTTAAAGGAACCTGTTATTTTGAATGGGAGGGTGAGAACTGCAGTCAGAACATCAAAAAAAAATTAAAATAGCTGCAGCTGATTTAATACTATTGGCTGAACTTCAGAAGCAGCCAAAACGATTGTGGGAATTTCTGCATCGTTGTTTTATCGGATGTGATCTGATATTTATCATAAAAAACAAATACGCAGAAACAATGCATTGAACATTGTCATGCCTCAATAGTTTAACCATTCAGTGACATTTATATATAAAAAAAAGAATGTAAACCTTTAGTATAATGACATTTGGAAGAGACAGTCTGGTGTTCTCGTCAATTAAGATACTGGCTTGATCAGCCGTTTCTTTTAGTTTCTTGATTTCATATTATATATGAAATATATATATACATACATATACACATACACACACACACACAAAATTTTGGTCATCTGCTCTTCAGAAGGGTGAGAACAGAACAGAATTCTGTGTTCTGAGTCAAGTGCTATGTAGCTGGAGAACAAAAAGCTTCCTGAGGACTACAAAAGGAGAGCTGCTGTAGAGCATAAGACTGGAAAGGATGATAAAAGGGTTTCTGAAAACTTGGGCCGCCATCAGCCCACAGACACGCAGAGTTTACAAATGGAAACTCATGCAGGAGCATCACCACCCTGCTCTGGCTGGGATTCCCTGCGAAGATCAGTGGAAAGAACACGCAGTCAAAGCCCCAAGCAAGCATCAAAGAACCCTAGAGTAACAGCTAATGATCTACACGCATCTCTCACACCTGATAACGTCTAGGTTAGTGGACCTACCATAAGAAAAAAAACAAAACGTTTGGTTTTTCGTTATCGCCGCTTTCCGAAAAAACATCACCACCCAGCGCAAAACTGCCGAGGGTTCCACGGCATCTCCTGACAGATGCGACAAACGTTGAACTTTTGCGTAAATGTGCTCATGCCCGAATTCGAGAAAGAAAACACCGCGAACAGCGCGACCTCATCCCACCTGTGGAGCAAGGTGGAGGAAGCGTGATATTTGGCGCTGCTTTGCTGCCTCGGGGCCTGGACGGCCGACGGGCCGCCGACGAACCGAATCCCAATTTGCATCGGAAACATCTACGGCAGAACGTCAAGGTGTCTGCGCGCGATCTAAAATTCAAAAGGGGCTCGATCCCGGACACGGGAGTGAAACGACGACAGAGAAACCGGAGAAATTCCATATTTTAGAACGGCCAATCGGTCCTGACATTGAAATACTGTGGCGTAATCTGAAGCAGGCCGTTCGAGCAAGACATCCCAGAAATTTACATGAACTGACATAGTTTTGCATAGAGGATTGCCCAGAGATACCCTTATCAGCCGCTACAGAAAGTGTTTTTTGAGGTTATTGCTAATAAAAAAAAAAGGGATCAACACTAAATATGATTCACATACCGTTTACATCAATGAACCCAATTGGTTGCACTATTTGTCCAATAAAGATCAAGCAATGTAAAATGACATCATTTAAGATATATAATTATGGTTAAGATTAGACGAGGATCAGATGACACTTCAGGAGCCGTTCGTGCAGAAATCCAGATTAACTCCTCTACTCACAACTGTGTATAAGCCAAGTCAACACAGTTTCAGACTGAAAGCAAATGTACAAACACCATCATGCATCCTACAGCTTTGTTTTGCACATTAACAGTTTCATTTCCTTGACTGAAATAGCTCCAGATGACACGCGCGCGTAAAGAAATGAAATATTAAGCATCCAAATCAACATCATCAGCTGCTTGCACATAAAACTTGTTGTGTTCCAGGAGTGTAATTCCGTGAAGCTCAGGCTGGTTTTACAACTTATTTACACACAGACAAGACAGAAGGTAAACTGTGGAAATGCTCTGTTAGCAAGGAACGCGCCGCACCGAAACGGTGGATTGGGGAAACGTCATTCCAGGAATTTAAACAACGCCCACCCTCGAAGGTATTCCCAAGGATCAGGCAATCATTAAGGATACACGACTCACAAGTGCAAGGCGACAAGCTCAAGGTCGATCCAATCAAGGGCCCTCTGGTGCAAATCCTCAACTGAGTCACTTAGGCCGGGACAGAGCGCCGCTAACGGAAAGAGATGAGAATCCTACAAGCTAGGTGTGCACCGTCCCTGTGCTCGGACCTGTCCGACGTCGAGACGATCAGCCTGCTGTGGACGGCGCATAGAGAGAGAGGTAAACACAAAGCATCCAGCTGACTGATCTGTGGTACGCACCCAGTGAAACACAGAACCAGCCCTTCCCCCGTGATGTCATCACTCAAGCTGAACGGGTTGGATGACACAGAACTCCATCATACTTCAAAATGTACTACCCCCTATAGCTACATGTCTTTGCTGAACAACCGAACTGAGGAAGACTAAGGAATTACGGACTAAGGAAAATAGAAAGACATTGCGAAGATAAAGTTCTAGGCACACTTCTGGCGTTAAAGTTCAGCTAGCCCAAATCACAACAAGTGAGCCACTGGTCACACTGTTCCGAGGAGCTGGACGGGCCTTTTGTCTGGGCTGCAACTATAGTTGCACCATCTTTAGCAAGACCAGAGAGTTTGGGATGGGGGTTGTGGCTTGTCCTGTACATCTCCTTACCTCCCCCGCACTGCCAGTAGAAAAGAAATGAGGGTGTCTTATGATATCAACTTGCGATTTTCACTACGAGAATGTTCAAGCACCTACATGTCAGAAAGGCTCAGAAACATCAAGAACAAACTTCCAGAACTACAAATTACCAGGCAGTACAGTCGAGGAAACGAAACTATGTGCTCAGAATAACCTAGCCTTTAATAACTTAATAACAGACCGCATTTTCAAGATCATATTACTTCATTTTAACGTGTTGCGTACAGCTTGTTTATTAGAATATTAAACCAATGCCTAAGACAGGTAAATTCAAACTGCAGGAAAATGAAATAAGATGTGTTGATAAGTATCCCAGGTGAGCCGACCATACTTGTCTGGTTAATTCGACTGATTTCGCCTTTGTTACCTGACTAGCATCTCTCTAGAGTTCAGCTAAGTCAAAGGGCAACCCCTGATATTTGGGTTCATTACTAAGATTCAGGCGATCAGACGAACAGCCCACGGCAGCCCGAAAATGTCAGTCTTAGAGGGATTCAGGGAACTGCCGTCACGTTCTTTTTAGACTTAGTTTGATCACTGGTTTAAAAATAATTATATAAGCGGACTGCAATAATTAAAAGGAATGAGGGACGTTCAACTTTGCAGATCGTCAAAAGGTAACAGAGATGAAATCGGTGTCTTAAAAGGAGTAGATGAACTTTTAAGTTATGAAAGGTGATACAGCGTAATAGCTGAACAGCTAATATATCGCAGGAGAAAAATGTGGCGTTGGGATGCAGGAAGATGCGATCTTTTAAACACCGGTCCACGAGATTAAACGGAATTAATCACTGGGCAAACAAGCAGCTCCAGCGATCAGTCATGGAAAAAATAATACTAATCGAGCAAACGAAAGTAGCAGCTAAACGCGATGGGTTTGTAAAGCGGCGGGCTGGTCTGAGCGGTGATCGCGGGTGCAGGGAAGTTGTTTTATTAATTAACGATACATTTCACAAAACGTGTAACACTAAATGTATCTTGGTGATGAACGATAAACGCCAGCCACTCAGCCCCAGAAGCGGAATCTAAACGGCGGATCCGATCACGTACGGGGCGCCTTTATACCCGACTCCAGAAACCGCATTATAGCACACCGAGAGCTGTGGACTAGCGGTGAAAACGGGATAAGCGCTCGGCTGTACCTCCCCGCTCCGCGCCGGCGGCTCCGAATCGGGCTCCGCGGGCTCTCCGGGCGAACGTCGCCGCGAACTCCGGCGCTCGGCCGGCGGCAAATGGAGCTGAAGCGGCGCCCGGAAATGCGCCCCAAGCCGCGGCTGCGCTCCGGCTGTCTACCGTGAGAAACTCAGCCAGTGCAAAGTGCAAAAGCGTAAATACGCCTTGGGGGACTTTATCAAACTTCTTTTTTTAGGCTGACGATCACCTCTTGTCGTTGCGGGTATTTCCAAAGCCCTCGCACTGCGCCTGTAACAGTAGAGCCCACGTATGATGGCTACTCCGCTGTGGTAGATATACTGTATTTTAATGTATTTATCTACCCCACCCCTGTGCCAGACCTAAGTGCGTGGTGAGCCCATGACGAGCCGTAGGTGTGCAAGGCAGTAACCTACAATCTCCATGACCGTCTGCGCTGAATTTGACAGTCACACCAAAAAAACTTTTCCCCCTTTTTTTAAAGCATGCAAATGTACAAATGACATTCTTACTGCTTCAGCATGCAGCATTTGATGAAGCTCTTATGGCCGAAATCCACGGTGTAAAGCCGTATACACACATGCCGCACTCCACAGCGTGGTGCTCTCTGTCCTCACACCAGACTGCTTCCGATTTAATTTTTAGGTGTTATGCCGAAAAAGGGATTCCTATCTCTAAATGACCGATTGGTCGCTGATCTGAAACGAGTTGAGCTACTTTGTCGAGTTAGGCTACCGTATAGTGCTAATCGATAGCCCTAACCCAAATCCCCAAAAAACCCTAAACCTAACCCCCTAAAACCCTAGCCCCCCAAAAAAACACCCTAAAAGCTCGTCAAAACACCGGCATGCATTCTATGGCAGGGATGCGTTTTTCGGCATAACATCGGCACAAAGTCTCTGCTTGGAAGTTAAAGTAAATACACGGCGGGGGGGCTGCATTTGTTCTTCTGGATCATTCTGAGAACAACAACCTCGGATTCGGGGCAATTTAAAAACGTCACAAAAAACTCCATCGGAGCGAATAGAGCCGTGGACCATGGTGATGTGGGCAGTGGTGGCTTGATGGTTAGGGAAGCGCACTTGTAATCGAAATATTTCAGGTTCGAATCCCCCATCAGCAAGTCACCACTGAGGTACCCTGAGCAAGGTGCCGTCCCCAAGCACTGCTCCCCGGGCGCTGAATTAGCTGCCACCTGCTATGTCATGAAAGTCACATATGGGTTAAATGCAGAGGACACATTTCGTTGTTGTGCACTGTGTGCTGTGTTAACAATGACCACTGACCACCAAATTCTAAAGAATGTGGCATTCAGCCAGCTCGGAAAGGAACACTGACTGTTAAAATGGCACGCATCTCAGTGGTGGCTGTTAAAAGGACTGCAGCGTTTCTGTCACCAGGCTCCTCCATAACGAAGCCGTACGATCGTACACGTCTGTTACCGTTTTCAGGCATGTGATGAATTTGGTGCAAAAGTGACTACATAAACAAATTAGTGCCAGCCCAGTGAAACGCGAGACAGCTTCTTCTGTACAGTGTCTATGGGGATTAAGGCGCGTGCGGCACAGAGGATTATACAAAACCGTCTCCAACTTCAGGATTTTAGGGCTATCCACGCTGGGTAATTAAGGAAGTGCTTCAGCTCTGTTTGGTCTCTGCATCAGGCTTAAAGATATTAAGTAAGTCTAAGACTTAGGGTAGGTAATTATTTTCACAGTTATTTTGTATGTTACCCATAGGGTCAGTGCTCTGGCTTAGGGAAAGAGGATTAAATAGTGAAAAAAAGGCAAAATATTTTGAAATTGCGCAGCTTATATGCATTACCAGAAAAAGCTCTACATTTAGTGTTGGTGTCTGTTTATGTCGTTTCTTTAAATCACCCTACTGACCACAACGCGCCCTGTTGGTCAGGTTTCATATCGGAAGCTCCGACTGTGTTTTCCTGTCGATGGCGATGGTTTTAGGGGCTTATTTCCTCTGTATCTGGGCGTCTCGCAACACCAGTCAGAGAATAACTTGAAGCCGAAGTTGCATCGATTTGTTCCTGAAACAAGGTTACTCTCCTTGTCTTACCTGGTGCAGAGACCACCCCACCAAAAAATGTTTCTGGTAATATGACTTCTGAAGCTGACGTCTTTTCTATTTCAGTCTCTACGTCTAGTCCTAATTGAGCGGAGAGTTAACGGTTAACAGCGGCACAGACAGCGCCACCCTATTGAGCACACAGAGCACCTGTGGACCGTTTCGCCCCCACACATGTCTGTGTCACACAGCTAGCACACTAAGGAAATGCAGTGAATCAAAAACGTTTGCAAACGTCAAGCAATCTGTCAGCTTACCATTGATTTACAGATAGGAGCAAAGCCATTTAAATAGCGAACTAGTTTGTTGGTTAACGAGCGAGCGGTGGACAGCGGCGATACACGAATTGGCGGACAGGATTGTCTGGATTCTAGTCGCTGGCCGTTCTCTGCCTTTCCCTGAATCTTTGCCATCTTAAACAGTGGTAAAAAAAAAAAGAAACTAGGTCAAAGGGCAAGAGCAGCAGTTGCTGAGTAAGAAGTGTATTGGGGAAGGTACACCAGAACAGAGGAAAACATGGATTTCATTTCTGTATGCATAGCGTCTATGCTGGTACAATGTGACACCAGTTTCCTAAGACATGGCGAGACTGATTCCTTGGCTTTCTTCTTACCTGTCCACCTCCACCGATATTTGCTAGTGCCCTTTCGTGTCGCCCGTGTCCTCCGACTCAGACGAACACGTGCGCTTCTGCGCGGGCAGACTGAGGGCAGCTGCGTGTGCCTCTGCCAGTGGCGACAAGACCCAAATACCCACAACCTTGGGGTCCCTCTTAAAGAAAGTCTGCACCTTGGGAGTAAGGTGGGGGGGGGGGAAGGGGGGTGTAAGAGGAGCCAAAATTCATAAAGAGGAGGCCAACCTCATTATTAGCGAATGATATATTTTGAATCTTTGATTGAAAGGGGAGGGGCACTCCAGGGACCAATCAGCTTTCAGCCAGTGCCCCTGTGACTCCACCCCTCTATACTCTCCTGGGTTTCATGTGTCACAGGACTGAGCGGAAAATGACGACAGGTCTAATCTGAAACCACCCGTATTTCTTTTTCAGGCTGCAAAGCCTCCCACTAGTAGAGCCGTTTTGGTGCAGTGCTGGCTTTGGTGGTAACAGTGTTGGATGCAGTCACAACTATATCAGCCAGCATTGACCCCTCCCCCCGCCCCCCG
>JAODKE010000092.1:1345553-1361046 GCA_026779605.1 Mormyrus hasselquistii
TGTCTCCTGTCCCTTAGCTGTCCTAAGTCTCCTGTGTCTCCTGTCCCTGAGCTATCCCACATCACCCGTGCCTCCTGGCCCTGAGCTGGCCCACATCTCCTGTGCCTCCTGTCCCTGAGCTGTCCAACGTCTCCGGTTTCTCCTGTCCCTGAGCTGTCCCACATCACTGATGTCTCCTGTCCCTGAGCTGCCCCATATCTTTGGTCTCTCCTGTCCCTGAGCTGTCCCACACCTCCTGTGTCTCTTGTCTCTGAGCTGCCCCACATCACCGGAGTCTCCCGTCCCTGAGCTCTCCCACATTTCCTGTGTCTCCTATCCCTGTGTTATCCCAAATCATATGCCTGTTCCATGTCTCCTGCCCCTGTGCTGTCCCACATTTACTGCATCTCCTCTCCTTGAGTCATTCAGGATCTCCAGTCTTTGGGATACCACCTATGTCTAAACTGTCCCATATCTCCTCCTCAAACCCCAGCCCATTCGCCAACAAACAGCACGGTACCCCATTGGTCCCAAGCGGGAAATGTTCTGAAGTATGGACAGTGGAAAGGCTGCCCCTAAGCATTATGGGTCAGTTACATAATGCCACTGAGATTGCACCACAGCAGAGAGTGGAGCCAGGTCATTTCTCAGGTGTGGCTCTTAGCCTCAGTGTACTGTGCTGTAGAAACTGCAGGGATGGGGGTAATTTATTTCCCCATCTTTCTGGTCCAACCCCAAATGTATTCTTAACATATACTGCGTAAAAAAAAACATCATAATTATATGGAAATACTGATGTCCCCCAAATGAGTCTTAAGGAGCAGAAAGATTAATCACAGCAAATGTGAACAAATTAATATGTTTGTTGTCACAAAAAGAAACATCAAAGTTGTGTTACAGCTTCCATTTGGAATATGAGATGTTAGCAATTGTGATTGATTATGCATTCTGAATGTATCTAACCCCTGGTGTGTTCACAAGAAGCTTTAAAGTTGAAACAACAGCCCCTTTTATAGACTACTAAACACAATAATCTGCTTTCAGCATATTAAAATCAATCAGAAGTAAAAGAATAATAAAAAAAACCCACATGAACTGCAATTTGTAAATGAGATGTGAAGTGAAATATAGTCAACTTTGCCTTATAGCTCCTTATACAGGAGTGTACTGGACACTCCTGTATGGTTCAGAAGTACGGGAACTGTTAGCTACAGCTCTGGAGGCTCTTTATGCATCTGACCAAAAATAACATAACGCTCCCTAAATGTACATTCAACCGGCTATGAGCTGTCATTTCCCGACGAAGAAGTTATGAAAGATGATGCCAGAAAGCATCTTTAACACAGCGCGTTTAATCCCAGCATAATACTCGACGACGTAATCTCCAGTGATGCAATTTAAATTCGCCAAGCCCAAAAGCGACCTCCTGAATGATCTAGTGACCTTCCCGGAGACACCGTTCAGGTCACCGACAGAAGGCCAGAATGATGGATAGTTAAATCCGAGAGGAACAGGGCGACGTAACAGTTCGCTGTAAACGTACTGTTATGGAAGAACACGCTCGGACACATTGCGAGGCTGCCGGCGACGGCAGGCAAGCATTCCGGAGCAAGTCGACACAGGCCCCAGAGCAATGGCACCGACTAGCTTATTACCTCCATGGCAGACCTGTTGCCACGGAAACAGCAGCACCCCATAGATCCTCCTCGTCGTCGGTCCGGGCTGACAGGAACGCACACTGCAGGGTGAGGAATAAGTACATCGGCCCGGATTTCTCTGCACTCTCCCAGGAGTCGTGTCCAGCCAAAGGAGGCTCAAGGTGAGATGGAAACTCACAGGGCAGCTGTTAGCTTATGTCCGCATCTGGAGGGCGTGGCTCCGAATGCCTCCGGTCCATGCATTCACAGGGCTGCTTTCCAGATGGTTGCGTGTCGAGCTTTTCACACGTCAACTGAAAACTGCTAGATCAGGGCCCCCAGCACTGCCGAAAGAGGTACTAGCGACTCGGGCTGGACAGCAGAAGTTCATCCCGAGAACCTTGGTGCTCAACCCGGAGGACGGCTCGAACTGCACGTCAGGGGAATATATGGGCTCCGGAATAGCAGTCACATGACCAAAAGGTAGAATGCCATTGGCTTAAAGACTAAAGGGTTAGGTGTTAAGACAGGCTGTTATCAGCTGATATCACTGCCATAGAGGAACAGTACCGACCACTGTGATACTTCCCCTTCCTCAAAAATTGTGGCCGCTTTTGCATTGCTAAAAAGAAATTGACACGTCAAATAAGTCAAAGTGAGGCAAATAGTACATTGCAAACATACAAGCTGTCGCGGAGTCGACTTGGCTTAAACACAGCTAGGCTGGGCTTCCAGTAAAGGCCCAGATGGAAATGCAAGCAGTTTGGAAGCAGGAGCTACAGAACATCTTCCAACAGAGCAAGAACCTAAATAAGACAATTCAACTCAATTACCATTTTTATCCCTTGTCTTCCAAAAACCAGGTAAATTCATTAAAAAAAAATCATTGTCAATCCCAGTACATTTACAGTAACAGAACTTGTAGTGATAGTTATAATAAAGGACTTTATAACACAACTAGCTGTTTTCCCCTGCAAATCTGCCCCCCCCGTGATGAACTTCAGCAGTTCTCTCTGCTGGGGTCCTCATCCCGTCTCCGTGCCCGACTTGCCCGGTCGTCCCCATCACCTTTTCTGGGAGTTGTGTCGATGACGATCTGGTGCACAAGCAGGCACGGATCCGGCGCGTGTGAAAGCCGATGGGAAATTCCCTGACACCCCTCCCTCGGGGACGGATCGACCGAGTGAACCTTCGACGGCCGAGATGGCCCCCGTCCCCACGGCTCCTATAGCACCGCTGGCATTTTCCATCCTGCTATATTTGCTCGTGGGAACCAAGAAACTCCGCTTCCTCCAGCCCCAAAGGACAAGGAAAATTACAGAGCGGCTTGGGGATGGGTGCAGCAGGAGGAGGGCGTGCAGGCAGGAGCAGTGTCTACGGGGAAGGCCTCAAAGCCAAGCGGCAGTGGCGGCGTCTGTGGGATGCTAATGAACCCAACTTTATTTCCCTTCGTGGGAAGCATGAGTGTGAAATGTGTAGGGAAAAAAGACAGTAAGAGACTCCGGCATCGAGCTGATAGTCAGCATCAGAAGGTCCTTGTCACATTCCAGCTTATCTGGGAGGGTGTCAGGCAGCATTAGCTTTATATCCTCAGAGGAACATCAAGACCTCAGAACGTCCACGTCCAGAGGAAATCAAAATGACAAGCCGAATGTTACCTCCAATAAGGTCCAGATGAGAAACGTCACCCGATGCCACAGTGCGCACCAGTGTAAGTGGGAGGACACCAGGTCTTAAAAAAAAATCTGTAATTTTATGCTCCACGCTGGGTTTTTCCATACCATAAATCCCCACACAGAAGCAAAAGATATACATGCTGTTTATGTAACACCTTATATAAAAATGGGTCGTGCTTTTCATTTTTATATATATGTATATATTTTATTTATATATTTTTTATTCATATACTTTTTGCATCTGCTGCTTAGAGATGCTCAGCAGAAAAGGGAAACCCGTAGAGGTGGGGTTTCATTATCATACTGACGATCTACACAAGCACGCCGAGGAACAAAGACTGTCAGCATTTCTACCATCAAATTCTCACAGGCAAAAACACGCTCGGCTCTGCCTTACGCGAGTATTCTCCGCACCCTCCGCTTCTTTAAAACGTCGCTTTCGGTTTATGACATCCCATGCTGTGTGCTTCACTAGGCGGTTCGTCACATTCAGGCGTGGCATTGCCCTAATCTGCCACGTTAGTTGGCATTAGCTGGCAGTTCTCGAAAATCAGTTTTGTTGACCTTGAGAGAGGGGACGTCTTCGGGAGCCGAGAGCCGCGTCACTCGGTGACTGCCTCCCTTTCCAAAAGGTATGGCTGATGGAAATATTACACACCGTCAGGGCCAAATTAGACACTGAACGGAGTGTTTTTTCATTAATGCACTCGAGCTCTTGGGCACGACATTGTGCTTGGATACTCGTTCAATTCTTGACCATTAGCTCTAATATTCAGGCTTTATTGTTATTGGGTTACACACACAAAAAAACACAAAGTCTGTGTTAGTTATATATTTACTTCATACTTTGGAAGAAACTAAGCATATGAGGAGGCATAAATAATGTAGTGTTAAACTCAGTATTGTAGTAGTATTACTAAATAAATGTAGTATTAAGCTATTACTTATGTATTAATTAACCACCAAGTCTTAGTTACACACTGATCTCTTAGTTGTTCATCGTTAATGAATCATGATGCATCTTTTATCCCAAGCAGTTACTATGTTTGTTCATGATTTGTGCTTTAGTAGTAACTAAGTCAATAGTCAAGTATTTGTGCCCCATCAAATGATGTGTTACCCAAAAGCACTGCGCAAAAGTCTTAGGCAGTCAAAGAAAATGGTAAGTGTATGTTTACTTGGGAGAAAAACACAATTTAACATTAGAACGTATGCAAATTAAGAGTAACACACTAAAAATACACAATAGTTTCTTCTGTTCTCCAAAAAGTCATCGATACCTAGTTGGATGGCTAGATGAACACCGCTTCAGTTCCCAAACCTCTCCCAGCCATTCCAAAGCAGTCGTTAAATTTTACCACCAGCCCATTTAATTAATTAATAAATTTAATTACTTTTTAAAAAGTCAATGAGGTATCGATTAGCCCTACAAGGTCACAAAATACATGGGTGTACTGGATAGCTGCTGCACATACTGGGGAAACTTTATGGGAGGTTTTAAACTGACACACTTTAACAGACATAATATCATGGTTTTGCACCGGTATGAAGACCATTTCAATGTCATTTTCTTTACCACCTAAGACTTTTGCACAGTACTGTATATCATGGTGATCAAGTGAGAAATCACCTTGGCAGCAAGGCGAGAGGTTTCCCTGGTCTCACCAAACAGAGGAGAAGCTTAGTGTGGAGATGACATACTTCCTCCTCACCAGAAGGAGGCCTCGCCTCCATCCACACCGGTCGAGCTGTCACTGTGCTCTGGGACAAAGACTGCCTCCTCTGGATCCAATAGGCCATTTTTCACAGATGCTTTAACCAGGTTAAACATCATTAAACATCATACGGAGCGACACGTGTGTGGAGTGACGGGAGACAATCGCCACGGAAACGGTAGGTGGAGTGCTAAAAGGTAAGCAGTAACCGCACATCATTTATAATACTTATAGGAGACTGTGAAACATTTCAGTTACATATTGCAGTATGTTGTTAAAGTTTATTTTTTTTCTAATCAGTATATATCGTTTATATTATAAACAGATCCAAGTGACATCACGCCGCGGTCTTACTCTATGTGGATCCAGGCAATATAAAGTAGGTAATGTGATTAGTCACTTTGTTCGTTTGTTTCATTAAATGTCCTGACGGAAAAGGAAACAGAACTTTGTGAAGCATTCTATGGAGGCAGTGTGCGGTTCAGTGCTGCGTCTCTTATTTAAGGGTCATCAGTTCAAATCCCAGAAACCCCCCCCCCCCCATTACTCCAGGGACTGGCTGACCCTGCTTTTTCAATGTACAGCGCTTTGGATAAAAACCATGTACGAATTACTGTAATGAATATAGGTCATTTCCTTTTGCCTGGCGTCTCCTATTACGCTGTCAAACTGCACACAAGGGCCACTTTCCCCCACACTGACTTTGAGAGACACACCTACAGTGCCGATGGATATCAGCAGAGGTGGAAAGTCCAGGTCCAGAAACTAGAAATCCACACCTAGGCTTCGCTTTAACCAACCAGCTACGTACTCCGTGACTGCGACTCTTCATACTCGGCCGGTCGGTTGAAATTAAATCATGGTCAGGATTTGTACTTTTCGGGAACGTTCCAGCTCTGGATAACAGTCTTGTTTTGAGGTGTGTGGGCGGTAATGGACCTCAACACACAGACAGCACGCATTCCGTGACGCAAAAAAGCTAATGTTTACAAACAGGAGAGCAAACTTTAAAATAGTCACCCAAGTGGTGTCACTGAAAATAGCCTGATGTAGTAACGTGACAAAGGCAGGAGGTGGTACGGTCAGGGGGCTTGGAGGTCACCAGCTGAGATGTAGCTCAGTGTATCCAGGTAGGAGACTTTGTATTTAGCTTACAGGCACTTTCCATACCCAATTTACAACAGACCCTTAAAAAAGTAAGATAGGACTGTTGCAGACAAATATAGGAAAGGAATGCAAGACGGAACAAAATAGCCATGCGGCAAAGCACCATCACACATGCAGAACATGCCTGCATGGGGGATGCTGCGGAAATTAAACCTCCGCTAATAAAAAAAAAAAGGTACTGCCAAGCCTTGACCAATGAGAAGACCGCTTCCGTTTCCGTTGTCATTACAGCAGCTACAATAAATAAAGATCTGATTGTGCCATTTCATGAGTCATTGTATTGGGTAATTATCCTAAACCCCCTTTTCATCTCGAGCCTGGTCTGCTTCTTCTCTGCCGGAGTGTACGCCACCATACATTTAAAGGCGGCCTCGTGTCACAAAGGCCTGCACGGAAATTTATGCCGCGGCCCAAACGAAGCGAAAAAGTCCTTCGGCGTGTCGTATTTTATGCTTTTATTATCTTTTCCATTGGCTTTATGTTGCTGGTACAAGAAAATTATTGGAGAATTTAAGACCGTGAGAGATTAATTACGGAGAAGGCAGATTTTGTTTTAAAAGACGAGTAAATTGTATTTTGGTATAACTGTGATTAATTTCAATATGTTAATTTAAAAACTATTATATTAAACAGTTCACAAGTCATTCTGATAGGTCAGTGCATATTTATTGTACATTACAATACTCTATATATTTAAACCTATTTACCCCTGTTAAAGGTTTAATCAAGGTACTTTTGATTTCCTATAATTATGTGAATTTTTCTATATTGCCTGACTCAAAATAAAAAAAAAACACAATACATTGTTACATATTTAGCTATTTTAAGGTACGGGGTATTTTATTTGAAACATATGCAAGGGTTAGCATCTACAAAAGCCACAGAGCCTTATAAGCTAATCACAGCTGACATCTTTCTGGAAATTTCTCCTGCTCTTTCAGCATGGTGTGAAAGTGGCGGCCGGCGGGATCGACACGCAGCTTCGCCTGTCGTCTCCCGAGCTCCCGCGGATGTCTGGCGCCAAAAGCCTCCATATGCTCAATGGCGGAAAAAATGAGTGAAAGTAAAAAGTAAAACTGGAATTATTTTCACTCAGCTAACGTCATGTTTCTCTAATGTTCCTCTATTGTCATTGACTATTTTCAAGTTGACTCACTCATGCATTACTTACTTTTCCCTACATTCTGAGGGGATAATTCCCTGATACTGTAGGATGTAGGAGGGGAAAGACATTTTTACCATTTTACTTCATCTTACTACATGACATAACACATGCCATGCATCACAGAAGACCGCTTCAGTGGGACGCCCTTAAAATTTCACGGCGTTGTCGTACACCGACAGCAAAATTTCCTCCTTGGGATCAATAAAGTTTACCATCTATCTGCCCGGGTCATTTTATATTCACATTTACATTTACTTATTTAGTGGACGCTTTTGTCCAAAGTGATGCACCATCGAGACAGATGACACATAACGGACGGAACAGCCGTAAAGGAGCCGATTCAGCCATAATCTTTACGAGGTTGAACCTCCAGTGACAGACCAGGGGAATGAGCAAGACAGCAGTGGTAACAAGTTTCATACGGGGTGCGTGTCGGGAGTGCAGTATGCGACACACGTCCATTCAGGTCACCGGACGAATTGCTTAGGTGTGCTGGCGGAAGGGCTTCCAGATGATGTACACATATATCACTTCAGATTCAGCTCTGTCTAAATCCACCCAATAAGCCACGTGCCTTCAATCCACTACTGGATTGTGGAGATATCTAAAATAATATATTTTTACTAATTATCAAAATTTTTTTTACTCATGACCACTTGTATGTCAAACAAGAATGGGATCGATCAATTTGAGTTTTTTTTTTTTTTTTTTTTTTTTAAATGGACTAGAGGATGTTGGTTTTCACCAGCAGGGGGTGTTGTGCTCCCCTGGCCTGCTCTAGGGGGCGCTCACTAGGGTCCGTGCCACCCGTAGCATTTGTAAAGAGTGATGCCAACTCAACCAGGGCAGCCTATGCTACGGGGTGCCCTAGTGCACGTCGCGATCCAGGACAACTTTGACTGATGCTCACCAGTGTAGCAAAGATGTTGCACGGAGGAGAGCGGTTATCATTTTCGAGGGATGGGACTCCGCGAAGAGCATGTCGGAAAAAGGAGGCGGGGCTTAGGTAAACAATGGGGGACCGCGGGTCGGCGGTAAGATTAAAGACAGTGAACAACTGGAGTCAGATTAAGCTCAGAGTGACAGCGATGTCCCACCCAGGAAGTTGGAGATTTACACTGTGAGCACTAACCACAAGGGGGCGCTGCGGCGTCCTTGAGACACCCTTGGCGAAAGTTACCCTGATAACTTTCTCAAATTGCCTTCTGCTGTGTACAATAAGGGTGGAATCTGCAAATGAATGAGCAGCATAATTAGCCTAACGCTGTTTATTAAGAACTATAACTTCGTATCAGATAAGAGGCTACAGAGGATGGACGGGTAGATGATGCTGCATGACCTAAAACCTTCCCATTCGCCAAAAGCCTCGGGAATTTAGCTATTGAGAGACCCCGGGTCTCCCTCTATTGTGTGTTTTTTTTCTTTTTCCTCGGAGATGGACGTTCGGAAATGCGTGCAGTTCCGTGTCAGCATCCAGCTGTGTGGCTGGCATTTCGCCGCCGGAGAATCTGCCGCATGGCGTCTTTCGATCGCGGGGAGCAGGCGGGGCAGGGGACGGGTGTGCGAATCGACAATGGGCCCCGTGGAGCTTCAATCCGGCGCTGTCCGTCAAAGGTCGCATTTCAGCTGCGGCTTTCAGTCACGCAGGGAGTGGGGTGGGGTGGGGGGCGGGGGATGGAGAATCTGAGGGGGACCCGTTTTCTTGTCAAATGCCATTTACGGATACCTGCCACTGGGTGCTGCAGCTTATTAAAAGGGAAAAGAAGAATCTAACCTTAAAGATGCAGCTCTGGGGGGGGGGGTCAGCCATGACAGGAACCCGTTATCTGCTTCTGCACTTGCATGGGTCTGAAGCATTAAGCTTTCCCCAATCTTAGCTGAGTCTTTTCGGAATAACTCGTGTAATTGGTTCTATTGACTGCCTTTGATTTTTTTACTTTAATATTTAAGTCTTATCTCTGACAGTCCGACGACGGTAAGATGGGGGGGGGGGGGCATAACGAAGGAGCCATTAGCGGGGGCTGACCTCTGCGGGGATCTGAGGAGGTCCCGTTGCCTTTAAAACGGGTGTCTCTTCAGCAGAATCAAAGGCAGCGCCGTCGTTAGCCGCCAGCTAAATTGACCATGCAGATTTCAAAAAAACGGGGAAACATTTTAAAAGGAAGACGCACGTAAGGATGTTTCTGATGTTTCGACAACAAGAGACAAGTGAGGTGGTATAAACAGTTGGAATCACGTGACAAATCATGTGACAGGCTGCCATTGGCCTGCCATCGATTTATCATTGACCTAACTGTGCCTGACGCAGGAGACGTGGTCCAGGACACAACCACCAGAGCTGAAAAGAAAAAAAAAATCACGAGGACAGTCATTTGAGAGACATACAGCTGAACTGCACGTAAGTGAGGCACCATATGTTTTCCATAATAACCACAACAAGCTCTCCCCCCCCCCCCCCACAACATTTCAGCTCCATTTTGATATTACTGTCCTGCCTGGGCAGGGAGCCAAAAGCAAAGGTCAGAAAGTACAGTGTGCATTTAGGAACGGATTCTTCCCCCAGTTCCGGAATCAGAATTTTCAGTATATTAAAGTTCTGTTAAATCAGTGGTTGCCACAGGAAATGCTCCCGTTCCAGCTTTTTCTTCATTCGAATTGGAACATTTCAGCAGGATTTAATGCTTCCTCAAAACACCAGTCCAATGCCACACCTATGTCAGGGGTCCGGTTGTACTCGCAGCCTCAGCATGCTCCCGACATCAATCGAGAGGGTGCGCGGAATGCGGGAACGTTTCAAGCCACTGTCCTGCCTCATTGTTATCAAGAGATGAGGGAGGCCTCACTGCAGATCGATGCGAGATAATTTGACAGGTGGCTCAGCTACTCGTTGCTGCCACCTGCGCGTGACGTTACGCGTGAGGGGAAAAAAGGTGATGACCGTCAACAGCCACGGGAAGGAAGAATCTGCAGAAGTACCCTGTCACCTAGCATCTGCCGCTGTAACACCTCATGACCGGAACTTCTAAAACACATGTATATCAGTGAGGATCAGAAACAGCAAGGCAGTACCAAATGATTATGACTGTGATGAGAACATAGCGAAGCATCATTGAATGATTATGACGAGGAAATAGCAAAGGCATCATCCAAGAATTATGATAAGATGGGATGTTGGTGCCTCGGTGCCTGGGGTCCAGCCCTATCGGGATTCGGATGTCCGATCCTCCTCCGCTTTCATCCACCTCTCTGAAGACGGGGGTCGTGACTCGATTCAGCACTCGTGGCTGTAGGTGCCATCTCGAGAGGGAGAGTCAGATGATTGGGGTTAGATTCACTCCACCGCTCCCTGGCTCACGGATAAACGTATCGGTCCGGACTTCCAATCCCGTCTCGCTCACAGTGATCCCATTTGGAATGACCGTGAGAATCACCCAATTCACTGCTTTGCTGCCCATCCCTGTAGACCCCGACAATGACGCCCCACCCTCCCAGCAAAACCACATCCTCCCTCCCCAGCCTGCTGGTGATATGGTCCCATCCCCCCCCCAATGGGAATGATTCTCATTTCACGTTGACGCCGGTAACCTCACGCCACTCTCATGCCTTTTGCCGTAAGGTTCGTGCCAATTGGACCGGACGGTATCTAAAGATGTCTGCTTATCATTCAAACGCGGGTGTTTGTAAAACCCGCCAGCACTTTTCAAGGCGGTCATAAAGTTTGCTGAATAAAGATGCCATCCCGCGCTCTTTAAAACCGATTAAACCATCCCTGACACGCAGGGAGTACATCACCATCACAATTCAAGTCGTGAAAAACCGGAAACTGTTACTGCCGTGCAGAGTACTCTGTCATTTAAAGCTATAAATGAAAGTGCGGTAACATTAGCGATTCTGCTCCACACAGACTTTCACTCTGTTCCTGGGGCATCTGTCTGATATTATAGCACCTGAACGTAGCCCCTGCCTTCTCTTTGATACGGCTTCCCCGCTCGTCTCGAAGAACCCCCCCCCCGTCTCGATAATAGCGTTGCGGCCATTCCGTCTTATCTCCGTCAGAAATGCGTTTAGTGAAAATGTCAGGTAACTTCTCCTTGTGTTTCGAGTGGCGTCTCCAGCTGTCTCATGCCGGATAATTCAGCACCCAGCAGGCAAGGCGATAAGCGTCCGGATTCTGAGCTCTGGGAGAACCCGCGGCTTGGCTGGCTAAGAGTATCTGAGCGGGAGCCTTAACGAGGTGATGGTCATGTGACAGGGTCGCCGTCACCCTGGGTGTGATGCCAGTGTGACACTGGGCACAGACATGCACACACTATGGGTAATATATAATGCATACAGAAGGAATCCTGAGTATCACAGGGATAACACTTGGTGGGATTGTAATTCGAACCCTCAACCCTGAAGGTGTGAGGTAACCCACTTGGCCACTGTGCCACTGTAGTGATTTCTGGGCAGCCGCCAATGTGTAGTAATATGACAAGTGACAGTCACTAAACGGTAGCCATTCCCACGTCACCTCAGATCAAGTGGTCAGCGAGGAGATGACAGCTGGCGCCATTCCCTCCCCGCAAGCCTACCCTGCTCACTAGGGGGCGCACTCTGCCACTACCGTCAAGCTCAGCTGCTCCAGGTAATGGCGGGAAAATAGCACAGCACACTAGCGTTGGCTCCGTTTCTCACAAAACAAACAGTTTGCAGAGACATCACCCCCCTCTCCGAAAGCCTGAACGTGACTGTTTTCTCGGTAATGCTTACAGGACGGGCGTTTTACGGTCAGACAATTAGCGTGTCGCTACGGCGCACCGTTAAGAGGAAAAACTGATTTCAGATGGCAGTCGGTCACATTCCGCCAGTGTCCAGCATATGATTTCGGGCCGATCGGCCAGTCGAGGCCACGGTGATTCAGGACCAACCACTGGGACACGTGCCAGTCCATGCCAGGGTACAATCAGCGAATTTCGAACTCAGGTACGCACCATGGGTGTTCAGAGACACTCAGGGGGAGGGTTAGGGAGAGCAAAACCAGCGTCGCATCACGAGGCTGCGGGCATTTGACTCTTTCCAGGCATTCGATGATACTAATCCAATTTGCGCTGGGAGTCTGAGAATCTGATCAGTATCTTCATGTTTTTGCCCTTGCCGTGTGTATTTCCATACCGTTATCAGCATCCGACATGCAGCTTAAATGTTGGGATATTTGCAGTAAAACAGCGGGCTCCCCCAAAAAACTCCCATGCTGTAAATGCAAAGAGCAGTTATGGAGAAATCGTACCCCGTGGATTGTGGGAAATATTGCCGCTGCAGACGCGGCAACCGTGAGCAGCGCGTATGTGTGCGTGCACGAACAGGCCTGAGTATGTGTGAGCACAGCTTAAACACTGATGAGAGAGAAAGCTGCAGTTTCTACCGGGGCCCTTAACTCCGCCCCGTTAAAAATGACTGACCGGCTGAAATCTAAGCCGACGCTGCAGGAATGGTGGGGGGAGCCATATATAATTGCTAGTTATTCTCATTAATATGTCAGGCTTTAATGATTGCTGGTGTCATGGCCAAATGGGTACCCGTCATTTCCACTGCGGAACACGTCGCTGGCGGTCAGCCCCGCACACGCGTCAGGGGGGCTATGCGTACCCTGCTTAACAAGTCGGGGGGCAGCATGGTGAATCGGCACACGGGCGCCTCTCTCACCCTGCCTGGCATCTCCCTGGACACCCAATATGTCATTCATCACAGGCCAAAAAACGGCACTTGAGACAAATCCCAGCATAGCATTCCTTCTGTCCTCTGTTTAAATACACCCCCCCCCTTTAGAATGTCTAAAAAAAGACCCTGCTGCTTGTCAGGCGTGGGACTCCAGGCGGGCCGGGCTTACGGTCTCACGGGAAGGGTCCTTCACGTCATACACCGTGAGCTTCACCCGAGTCTCCTCGCAGATGGGGTATCCAGGGGGAAAGGTCACGCCGGTCAGGAAAAGGGGGTCCCTGGTTCCCTGAAAGAAAGGGGGAGAAACCATCAGCGGCAGGAGTTGGGGGGGAGGGGTGACAGCTGTGGATCAGTCTGCTGTTAGAAATGTTTTTAAGGGAACAACCGCACCCCTGAAAGGCAAATACACTCTGGGGTCAGGGTAATTTAGAAGGAGCAGGAAATGTACTCTTTCATGCAATGAGGGGGTAATGAGTTAAAAAGAGTGAATTTTTTTCTCCCCACCCTACTGCATCAGGGTGGTGCTGAGAAGGCACTGCCCCCCCCCAGGCCACTCAGCGTTCTTAATAACACGGCGTGATAATCTGCGTGGTGTTCAAACGCCGCCTGTTTATAGCGAGACTTCCTTTTCCTGCGCGCCGTGCCCAGGGAGCGTCTGGAATGTGGCCCCGCGGGAATCGGAGGGGCCAGATAACGAAAGTCATTTTCGGCCTCAAACATCTCCCCCCCCCCGAAAGGGCCCGAGACAGCGGTCCGTCAGCATCAAGGAAATATCACCCCCTCACTGCAAGGGCCAATTAATTTCTTTGCTGCAGGTGAGCGGCCGCGTGATTAATTGCATCGCTGCGGAATCGATGCGCTCCGGACATCCACTGGCAGGTTTGCATCCGGAGATTGGCAGCTGGGGCTACTGGAGAAAGCATCTTGGCCTGGGCTGCGGCTATGGCTTGAGATACCATCCAAGGCGGAAGGGTCCCCGCTTGGATGTGGCGCTCAGTATTGCTTCAGGCAATTCTCAATGGCATGGGCAAATGTGCAGCGATAAATCGCATTTGACAGAAAAACCAGACCGGGAGCAGGTCATCCCACTCTGAGGGCTCAAGCCAGTATCGATTAGCACCTAAGCATGGGATGGTGTGACTACCTGTCCGGAGGGTCCCTTCCGTAAGGACCCATCTCCAGTAAGCCTCATTAACCCCTCCAAGGACCAGACTCACCCATATTCTGAATTCCAGGACGGAGATATATACAAGGAGAACGACACATGCAAAGTCAACGGCGGTCCAAAAACGGTCCAGTGCGACTGTCAAAGTCACCAGGCTGCCCCAGGGATGAAGCAAAGCCCTTTCTGCTCCTGCCCAGTGGACTTACCAGCATATTGGGCAATCAGAACCGGAACCGATCCGCGGGATGTGGAAACCAAAAGCCCATTTAGTCTTTCCGAGATCCTGGATACGTCGCCGAATGCCAGGGAACTTCTCGTCAGATGGTGAGTGCGTGTGTGAGTGTATGCTGGTGGCATGACCTTCTGAGACCACAGGTGGGTGGAGCTGACATGACATGCAGAAGGAAACTCCGCCCCCCCAAGGCATGCTGTGCTCCCCACCCCCAACCAATAACACGTGCCCATATACACAGTGTCACGCCGTCATACTCCCACCCACCCCTCTGCCCAGGAGCCCAAACTGACCATTCAGGCTCCACAGGCAGGGGGCAGTCTCACTGGGAAGACATTAGGTAAGCGTATTAAGACACGGTCAACAAGAAAAACGGAGGCCGCGACTTTTACGGAGCAAATAAACGCTATGAGAGCAGCCGCCGCCTTGGCCATCCCCACCTGTTCTCAGCTGTTGGGTCGGAGCTCTACAGGGAATCGAGTGACAGGGTGGGGCAAATGTTAGTTCCTTAGTTTAAGAAAAAAAGAACAGCTGCTTCACTCAGTTTTTAGGGACCCCCCCCTCCCCCCCCCTCCATAAACGTGGAGCAAGAACTCAAAATACTTCATCTGCAGCCACTGTTTTTTCCCCACCCTCCCATCGATTGCAGTTGACGGCGGTAATAACCTTTGACGGCAACACGGGGTTTATTATGTGAAAGCATGCACTCGCAGCTCTGTGAATGAAAGTGACTCGACACACTTCCCGGAAAAACGCCACGGAGACCTTTGTACGTACCCGCCTCCTCGCGATCCGCAAACACGAGTCCATTTAACGTGCCCGTTATGACTCCAGGAACTTCGGTTTGGTGGCGGACGGAGCAAAGTGGGGGGGAGGGGGGGGGGGGGGTTGTTTGATAAAAGTGCGGGCGGGGGTTGTTTCGGGGGGGTGGGCGGGAGGGGGGGGGGGAAGGCGCCGAAGGGAGGGGGGGGGGGGCGGGGTGGGGGGGCGGGAACGGTCGGGGGGGGGGCGCTTGAGTATGTCTGCAGTGGGGGACTAAGAGAATGACTGCAATAAT
>JAODKE010000092.1:1367446-1380754 GCA_026779605.1 Mormyrus hasselquistii
ATCAGAGTGGGGGGAGGTGAGTATGGCGACGGGGGAGGGGACACGGCGGGGGGGGGGGGGGGGCGGGGGTGGGGGGCTGCTTAGTGCATGCAGGTCCTATAAGTAAATCAGCTGACTGGAAGCCACTCTGCTCCAGCTGTAATTCAAGCACGTGTCCGAACGCTGCCTCCTTGCGCGAAAACATCCATCCTGTTTATGACAGGATCTGCGTCTGAGGCTGCCAGGCAAACTGAGCGCCATCTCCAGCCCTTATAACACACAGGACATCACAGTAATAAACGCATACCTGCCTTACCCACCTTTACAATGCCAAACGTTTAACGGCTCCCTATTTATCTCTTACCTTAATCAAGCAGCACATTAATCATCGTAAATTACCGTACACCTGCCACAGCTAATACGAAGTCCCCCAGCAGACCTGGAAGAAATATTGTTGACGTGAACATCCCTGGTTTTTGGAGGGAAAAAAGTTGCGTTCTCTGGTCCGGCCCTCTCACTCCCTTCACTTTGACCCCTTCATATATCTGATTGGTTGGTCCCGCCTCCTCTAGTTGCTTGGACCCACCTCCTCCACAATCTGATTGGCTATGAACCAATTATTTTTCCTTCTGCCCTTAGAACTTTGTCCTGCAACCCTGCACAGGACAAGTGGGTACAGAAAATGCATGGATAGACAAAGGTCTGCTTAATTGGGGGGGGGGGGGTGAATGACACCAAATTAAATACTGGGGGTACACATCATCCACCCCCTCCTGTTCCTACACCCCTGATCTGCTTCTGGGTCTATTACTCCATGTTCAGTGTTTCAGAATATTGTTAACACCTATGGGTTTTCTGAAGCACTGTATGCATTTAAGGTATTTCTTTCCACAGACATCGACGAAGGCGTGGTCAGTAGGACGACATGCCTGGCTGGCCTGCTACCCTTCAGACTTTATGGTGTCACCGGGACCCTAATGGTGTCGCCGGGACCCTCAGATTAAAACCATTTTCCTGCACAGTGGAGGAGAAATACGTTTTTCATTTTTTTTTCCCGCTGGATGTTTAAGGTTTTCTTTACTCGTCCGGAACACGGGAACTGATCAGCCCCCTAAAATAGAAACACAGATATATGAAGATGATCAAAGCGGCTTCCCAGCTCTCCACCTCTGGCTAATGATGCCAAAATCCTCTCCCCTGGGTGTGTCGAGGCCTCCCTTCTGTGGTTCAAGTCCCTCTAGACCACCACCAGTGATACGGCGGTTGGAGACAGTCTGGCTCCTCCCACTGATTTATACACACAGCCCGCGTCCAGTCTGGCCTCGCAGGGGTGTTTTTCCCCGTGATTTATTGCACGCTGGTTATTTCTGCCATCTGCTCCTGTTTGCTTTTCGTCCCAGTCAGGGCTGAGCCCGGCGCGTGACGTTCACTTTCGTCGTGACGCGTTTGTGGCCCTTTTGGGATGCCGAGGGTTAAAGTGACCAGAATCGTAATGATTTGAAGCATCGCTGAAGATACCGAGACCCGATCAAAGGACAGAGTGTCCAGTCATTTCATTAAAGCCACTCTGAAGGCCTGCCAGGCCCTTTCCCCGGTCCGCAATTTAGCCAGAACAACAAGAGGTGGGTAAAGCTGTTGCCGAAAATGACCTGGTCTCTCTGGTGTTCGAACGACATGCTGAAAATCTCCCAAAGAGCCAAAAAAAAAAAAAAAAAAAAAAAAAATTAAAACGACCCAGTTACATGTACGCTCTTGCCGAAAGGGCTGGAGAGCTAAGCGGGGGTGAGATGCACAACAAGGGTGGTGTCCTGCCCCCAGGAAATCAGCGAGGAAGAGCTGGTTCAGAACACAGGATCAGAGGACTGCCACAGACCTGTCATCCTCCCTGCAGCCAGGGAAGACCTTTCGCCTTTCCCACACGAGCCAAAAATAGAGTTCACAGCAGTTCCGAGACACCAAATTAATGCCCGTCAAGTTTGGCCTGATTTTCTACATGACTGTAGGTGCCACTAACAGATAGTGGGGGACCAGCATGGTTATAATCTGTCCTTGATAGAGATTTAATATCCTACAAATCAGGGGAACATGCACGAGTGACCCGGGGGTATGGAATGAGCCAGTGCAGATGCCAGATACGTGAAGAGGATCACACTTACCGAGGCTGAGCTCCACAATTGGCATCTTTGGAGTCAAGATCGCACCTGCCGGGGAACAGGAGAGCCAATTATGAAGTGACTCTTTCACTGGAAGAGACAAAGGTGGAAAAGGCAGGGTCTAACAGGACTTGTAAGTCACGGAGAGCGATCAGTAACTGACAAATGAACTTATACAGTCAGTACAAATGTTTCCATTACTTCTCAAAAACATTTTCATCAGGAAAATGACATTCTGTATTATCGCACAATAATAAGATTAAGTGAAAATTAGTCATAAAGAAGGGTAGATATATTCAAAGTTACCTATGATTGTAAAATTGATAATAGGGCATAATCTATCTTCATATAACTAAGATCGCTAAATGCATTGATTATGCTGGTCCGATCGATTGTCGTAGCAATTCAGATTATGCACACTGGATACAATCTGTTTGTTCTGTAGCATAATATGTCACGCTGAAAGTTTTCAGGCATCCATCGTGCTAAGTGCTTTCCTTATGTGATGTAAATAGTGAAATCTCGGCACACGCCATCTGCCCAAGCTTTATGGTTCCCCAATGGCACCATGCGCCTCGCAGCTTGGCGTCTAGATGTTTATAGACAAACCTCTCAAAACACTCGCCAGAACCTGCTCTGCGTTCCAAAACCTGTCACTTTATCACAGTTGCTAAAGATACAGGCCACCTTTTCAAGGTCACCGACACTGAGAACAGACTGGCCAGGTATTTATGTGTTATTTATGTGCGTAAGCTATAAACACATATTTTTTCACTTTGATAACACAGTCTGATACCTCCGGGGCTTCACCACTAAAGAGCGACTGACTATTTTTATGTAAAAAAACATCCAAACCAATCAATTAATTTTCATTCATCCTACTTCTAGTCAGTCTGTAATATCCTTTAAGTCTATATGTCCATACTGGGACTTCAGCACCACGCCACGCAGTAAATTCTCACCTTTAATCCCACTAAACAATTAACAAATGCCTAGCATCTGCAGTATTAGCATTGGGCAAGAAATGATTATGTGCCGTACCTGTAATTTGCTGCAGGAATAAAAGAAAACGATGACAGCCCATCGTTAAGGCCTTAAATTTAGGCAGGAACAAAAAATAGGTAAATAATACGGTAGGTAAATGCTGTTATGCTGTTTGCTTCGGCATGTAACTATGGGGCTTGTGTTTATCATTTACTTTGCAGAAATCAAGACAAAGGTTAAATGAGGGTCGCGTTAGGTAACGTCTGACTCTCATTATACAAATACCACTGAGCCTGAAAGGGGTTCATTCTGCCGTATGGGCCCAAGCATATGTTGCTGTAGCCGGGAGCTGAGTGTCAAGTGGGAGGGGAAATGTCGAGTGGGAGGGGTTTATCATGAGAGGTAGGAGGGGCTTATGAAGAGGGTTAGGGTATCACATGATAACAGGCCCCTCCTTATAAATCCCTCCCACACTGCTCCTCCTATTTGACATTCAGCTCCTGGCTATAGCCATACGCCTCTCTATGGGCCGGGATGCACGGAAATGCCTTAAATACTAGGGCAGGAGATACACATTCATCGGAAACATGAGAGGAAATGGGGTACGCTCACAAGCGATGCCTTCCTTCCGTCAGCATCTAGAAATAACAGTGTGGCCTATGTCAATTTATTACCTTCTGTCAGCGGCAGGAATAATGTATGCAAGGGTCCGGAGTGATTTTTCCTGGATGACAGCATTAATGAATGACCAGGGATATAGTGTCTTACAGATGCTCCTCCAGTCCTCCTGGTTTGGTTAATGCAGAGCTTGGGGTTCACACTCCAAGGGTGTATGTCCATATGAATTCATGCAAGAATTGGCATATTTTCAGCACCGAATTACCGATGAGCATGAGAATGACCTTAGCTGCCTCTTCGGTGAATAGCAGGGTATCATGTTAAGGGGGAAAACTGCTCTTTTTGCTTTTCAAAGAATGGAAGAGAGGAATCGTTAAGATATGGTTATTCACTAGCACTTATCTGCACACACATGCTGTACAATGCCATTCATCAATAGTGCATTGTACTTCACAGATGCACATTGTCTTATCTGTGTATCGAACATCTGACAGTTCAACATTGTCTGATGTTTCCCTAGTTTGATACATGACTCTACTTAAATATTCACTGTATTAAGCGCTATTCAATCTGAATAGGTGGTTAATTTCCATATCTCATTTCCTCGATTAATTATAGAGTAGATATGTGATTAGTCTGCATAATCATAAAGCAAAAGTAATTGCTAAGCTAGAAATGTGTTAAGTGGTACAGTAAGGTGTATAATTTTGTCTCGATGAAATACCGAAAGCAGTGACCTCTCTCCTCATCGGCATCTTTCTCATGGGGTTCTTCAGGGTTCAATACAGGGTCCAATTCTATTTTCTTATTATACACTCTGGGTTTACTTGCTAGATTTACAATATTTTATTAACCATACTTAGGGCCAACGACGACAGCAGCAGTGTGATTGTTACGCTGACAGTGATATTTTTACTCAACGTAGCTGATAATGTAGGAATACTAGACCACAGATTGTTATCGGCTCATACAATTTTGTTTTAGGGTTTAAATTCCACTGCCAGGATAACCAGATGTTGTGTCTAGAGTTGTGCCCCAAATGGACCTACATGTTATCTATCACTGCCCACACTATTACTTTTTCTCCATTGATTCACCTTTTTGTTCCTCACAGCGTCCTTATGCTAAGATAAACCATTTCTCGCAATATCCTCTCGAAGGCCTGACCGTTCACATCTTAAGATCTTCTCCAGCAGCAGTGAGCTCCAGAGCCCGGTTTGTTTTTTTCCTATCACGAGATCCCTCTTCTCAGTTTCCTCCGTAAGTGAGTCACCGCCACTGCTGCTCGACTCAAAGCAGTTTTGCTTACGGCTGCAGTGGCTTTCCTGACCCCAATTTTAATTGAATAATTTCTCTTTAGATTACCTGCCCACTGCAATTGTTCACCGTTGTCAGTGGCATGAGACAGTAAGCGATTCAATCTCCTCAATCTAATTCTTCATTCTTGCCAAAACTTTTAGTGTTTTTTTTCCCTCAGTGGTGAAAGTCATTCATTTAAAAGGCTTGCATTTGCAATTTAATTGTAATTTCTATATAATCAACAAGTTCATATGCTTTTTAAAAGTTTTTGATTCTTGAAGTTTCTATAAATCACAATGCAGGAGCTGCTATATTGAAAGAAAACATTTTTTATCTTACTGTGTGCATGAACCATCAGTCTCCCGAGTAGCGATGATGAAGAGACGTATAAAACAGAAACAATTTCGATTACCATACAGTGGTTTTTTCTTTTGTTTGCTGTGGGGGAAAGTGATTTGCCGTCAGGAGATTTGACAATCATTCGCATCTACAGGTTCTTGTGAACTAACCTGCTTGCTTAATCTTCTCGTGTTTCTAATAAAGACCATCGTTCTGTGCTGCTAGTAACCTTGCCTCGTGCATCGGAGTTCACTAGGGAGCAGTGAAGGCCATGGCAAGCCTCCGCATGCCGCGCACACGTCAGCACGCGGCACACACACGCGCACAGACACAGACACAGACACACGCACGCACGCACGCACCCCTAGAGACTGCTGTCTTCCCGGCGAGAGAGTGCTGAGCCGTCACTCACCTGACCTGACTGCCTCTCCCAAATCATGCCCTCTGGTTCCCATCGCACGGGCCCCCCTGGAACGCTGAGGTATCCGAGAGTAAGATCTGGCTCTCTGCTCTCAAACTCTGCACTCAGAAAGACTTTCGAGGCCCTTTGAAAACCAGCACGGGGAGAAGGGATGGAAGATATGTCGACGGTGGCGGAAAAGGAGGTGGGAGGGAGAGGATGAAAGAAGGACACGGGACGGGATTTATGTAACGTGCAGTAGAGATCTTTATCTATCCATCTCCTCTGTCAGAAGCTCACCTATCGCACCCGTAGCCGTATGTAACCACACCCCCGCCGTGTCAAATGTAGCATCCCGCTCCATACGGGTCCTCTCCCCCTCCAAAAAGCAATTAGCGCATTCCAAGAACTAGCCAATTAAGCTGCTGACGGATAGTTCCCGCCCCCCTCTGTCCGAATCTCGCCGCAGCGAGCTGGAGCTGTCCTCCCTGATTGGAATTCAGTCCACCGATTCGGCACGGGAGCCAGAGGCGTGAGCAGAGTGCTAGCAGGTAGTGACTGCGGCGAGAGGACCTCTTAACAAAACAGGGGGGGGGGGGGTTGTGTTAGGGATTGGCCAAGGCTGGTCATTCTGTCATTCTATCAAAGACCCTCCTCCTTCAATGACTCCTCATACTTCTTTTGCTCATATGTACTGATAACTGATAACACACATCATTAACTAATCCATCCATCCATCCATCCATCCATCCACCCATCCATCCATCTTCCGACCGCTTAGCCTAGTGAGGGGCCTGGAACCAATCCCACGCAGGATAAATCTCGAAGCAGGGGGACACCACAGACAGAGTGTCAGTCCATAGCAGGGCACGCTACAGGGGGTGGGCCTCGACCCCTCAGCAGTGAGGCCACCAAGCTGCCCTTAATTAATAAATAATTCATTCATTTCCTTAGTGATCATCCAGCTTAATTCAATTTAATTTTATTTTATGGGCTGGGAGGTGCAGGACCGCCTGGGCTTTTATCAGATGTAGGTCTGTACAGCTGTACGAGAATCATTATATCATAAATCATTATATCACCTGTAATTACGACCTCGAGGCAGGTTAACCTGGCATTATGGTGGCAGTAATGGACCTGGACTGAAAGACTGTTTACTCTGGTCAGTATGGCTAGTATATGTTTAGTCAAACGAATCTCCATAATGAATGTAAGATACAAAATGCTGGTAAACTGGATCTTATACTATTTCAATGCAAAGTCTTTTGAAAAAATGCAGTTGGACAGGGCAGCAGAAGTATTAAAAAAACTCGTAAGAGATAAAATGTTAAAAAAAAAACATATCTGTATCCATACCAAGAGGATAATGCTTTTAATTCGGCAGGGTTACTGCTTTTGATCTCACGTATCGGGCAGTCAGAGGGACAGAACAGCATCCCAAAAAAGAAACCATCTACCAGTGACCAACGTGTCCTTTTCCTGAACTTGTGAATTCTGAATTGAGGTGACGACCGACCCATTAAGGTGCCATAGGGTGCGGGGGTGGGGGGTCAGGGGTCAGGGTCCGAGTCAGAGGGACGACCCATTACGACGTTAAGCCCTGTCTCATGCTGTAACAAGCGGTCCGTTTCCACCAACTGCCCAGAGACACTGCAGGAGGAAAATTAATAGTCAAAAAAGGGTGTGGATGCAGGGTGCAGGATGGAGGGAGGAGGAGAAAAGAAAAAATAGTACGGTGGTCTTTTTAACGATGCTGCCCAAAAGGGGGGGGGGGGGTGTTGGTGGTTTTCTGAATATCTCAATAGCTCTCAGACACCATTAAAATTCCAATACGATCCTTCCCACTATTAACTAGGAGGGGTCAGTGCTCTGACCCTAGCGGGATAGACTGACCGTACCGTGGCGGTATTGGGCGGGGGGGCCACGCGCATACAAATTGAATGTCACTGCGGCGGATTCCTAGGTAAAGGGGGGGATTCCCAGCTCTGACTGTTTCCTGGGGGGGATTCCTTTGTGATGCGTTTTTAACCAGGCAGGATGGACGACTCAGATCTTCATACATCCCTTTTACTTTCATATCCTGGTACTGAATCCCTGCCATGTCAAATTTAGCATCTGTCCAAGGGTACAAGCCCCCCCCCCAAAAAAGTTAATTCCGGGAGACATCCAAACAGCGCCCCCTGTCAGTAGCCCCTCTATCCCTCATCCGCACACTCCGCATGCGTTACGGAGGCGGGATCGCAACCCCTAACGCCCCATGAGGCATAATGTAAAATATGTCCAACCATCTTCCACGCCGCATCTCAGAGTCACAATATATAAAATGGAGATTTTAAACGTACATAAATTATCTATGGATAGTAAAATGTTAAAATATCTTCTAAGATATCTATCAATCATAGACATTGGAATATAAAAATAACGATAACAGCATTTGCTGATTTCCTCATAAAGACTTGCAATTAAACATCCAACACTGACCTGTGACCAGGGGGTGTCTCTCTCCCTGACTCTGAACTCTACCAACTTTCTTGCACCCTGAGGCCGGCCTGGAACTGGATCGATCCTCCTCAACACCCTCCCGCCACCCCTGTTCTCAGCCTGATTGTCTCCCATGGACACGGGGCCAGGCTGAGAGACAGCTGGGCCCCCTCCTGAGATGGCACTTCCACACCCCGCTGTTTCACAACTCTGCACCGAATATTGGAGGCTGCCCCACTTCCGCCTCCTTGTGGTCGTATACTGGTATTTTTAACAGATCAGGGCTTGAAACGTTCCAATCCCTCAGATTTCTCCTCGCCTCATTCTCTTCATCCATCATGCTCCTTTGCCTCATCCCTTTCCCCCAATCTAGACCTGTGTCTAGTCTCTATTCCCTCCTCAATCTTCCGGTAAACCTTTCTCTATTATACCTTATTGGCAGACAGATCTTTCCCCAAAGCTGATGTTATCCTGAAACATCATCTTTCAAAACATCAACTCAAAATATGCACATGTTAATCTAATAATATATCCTCATGAGCATGTGACCGAGATGCTAATAGGAATTAGCGAGCCTGCATCAGCGTACATCTCCCAGCGTAATGAACAGCTCCGTCAATAATAAACTCCAGGCTACTTGTGGGCACGTGTAATTTTTCCTTTCGCTGCCGTGTTTGGGATTTGGCCCACGTACACACAGCAATCGCATAAGATGGTGTTTATATAACATGTTTTAATTCCAAACATGCATGAGGCAAAGGTTCAATCATGGGCAATCCCCAACGGTAATAATTATCGTATTCACATATCATAAGATTGCTATGAATTCTATAGATGGCACTTGCTTTCCAGTGGCATTTTCATTGTTGCGATGATCGTGCAAATCCATCTGGCAGCTGCTCATCATCTTCCACTTTTACCTTCAAGTTTACCTTCAAGTACCCAGCCTGATGGTCTTCTTCACTGTACTGGTACTTCTCATAGTATACCCCAAAATAGTACACCCCCATAACAGTACATCAGAAAATAGTATACCCCAAAATAGTATACCATCAAACAGTATATCCTAATAATAGCACATTTCCCAAAAAGAATACTCCAACATAGTACGGTCCAAAATATTATAACCCCCAAATAGCATACCTCTAAAAACAATGTACCATCAAAATAGTACAGTATAGCCCAAAAGAGTATACCCCAAAGTAGTACACTCCCAAATAAGACAGCTTCAACCTGCTTCAAGCGAAAGTTCAGGCTTAATTTGATTAGTCCACTTGTTTGTTTTCTTTGTGGTTCAGGGTATTCGTAAAAGTTCAAAGACTTCAATACCCTTCCTGACCCAGTCCTTCATTGTCCAGCTTTTGCATCCATAAAAAGTCACAATGCGTACAGTGCTAAAGATTCCTTAGGTATTACACAGCGCATCACTTCCGTTCTAATCATTCCTCGAGGTTAGGCACCCTAAGGGTTGCCAGGTCAAGTCCCAAGAGAATCCCTGCTTCCCATGCCCAAGACCCTTAACCTGAATAACTTCAAATTAAATCTTGTAATGCTTTACAAGATCAAATTTTAAAACTGTGACATATAGAAGTCACTTGAGGCAAAGTAACCCACCATTTTCTATATAATAATGCCTAGTAATTGGAGTTTAATTTGATGTAGTGCCTTCATACTGTATAGAGCGCTAGAGAGGAACAGCTGTAAAAACTAACGTGCTAATGCGTGTTAGCTTCGGTAAAAGCCTACTTTCCACAGTCAGTCGTAACGACAGTGTGACCCTCGTGTGCCAGTGGGACTGCTGAGCAGCTTTCGCATATGTAACCACTTCTCAAAAACACAGGCCCAAAGTTCTGGGAGTCTACGGGGAGGGCCAATAGCATAGCGCTGATAGCATAGCATCGATAGCGCACCTCCAGTAAGCTTTCCAGCAGTCTCCTGCAGACCACTCACGGACGCCACACATTCCCAGGACCGTAGAGCCTTGGATGACTCAGTCAAGCAGTTTGCTGCCTCCCTCTTCTCCAGGTAAGGCCAGTCATAGTCAGAATTAATTGCTAATTAATGAGCTGGAAAGTGCATGCCTAGCATAGCCTGGTTTGTTATGATGGATGAGCACCAGGCCCAGTCTCCATCCATGGCACAACTGGAGACTTGCAACAACACACACTGGGACTCCAGACACTCTGCAAACTGTGCTTGAGTGCAATAATGCCTCTCATCCATTTTTATTTCTGCCAGCGTGAGCATATCGCTAATCGTTTTTGCAGCTAGCACTACACTTATTGGAAAAATAATTATATAATAAACTGACAAAAAATCCCGCAGTTCACCTTCACTAATAACTGCACATTTTTTTAAGAATTAAGTCAAACATCAACATTCAGCTCTCTTCTTCTCTGAAGTGTCCAGTTACCTGCCCTCAGTTTTACCTCCTCACTCCACACCCAAAAGTCAGATGTTCCATGATTAATATTTCATGTGAGTACCGATCACATCCTGGTTTATCAGGGTATTTTAAATCTGCCTGATCTCACGTATTGAACATTAATTATTTAATTATTTTCGGAGCTACTATATGTACATTATTTATGTACTGGAAAAGATTTAGATAATTGATCTCCGACATAATTCCATAATGGGTGGGAAAATTCCTTTGGTGTCCACACGTTTATTCCTGAGCAATCCTTACATGCGGCCGAAAAGGGCCTACCACTACACACACTGCATTAAACATTTACAAATCATAAATTCTTTGTGTTTTTTTTACAAGCGAGTCATCTTAAAAACAGTCACGTCCACTGACAGCATGTTTGAAAACAGATAAATTGCTCCATTCCTCTTGCCTAACATGCATTTTCACTTACGTTCATCCATTTCATCCATTCTGTACTCGCTTGTCCAATTCAGGGTCATGGGGCAGGTTCGGGGGGGGTGGGCGGTCCAGGGAGTCCAGAGCCTATTCCAGAAGCTACAGGCACAAGGCAGGAAAGAACCTAGGATGAGGTACAAACCCATTACTTTCTGGACGTGAAATGTCCGCCTCTGGCAAACATAAGTGAAGACTATGTCTGTCTGTCCACTCATTCTTCTTCTAACCACCTGTCCTGGTCAAGGTCGCAGGGCCAAGAGACTATCCCAGACAGAAATGCCACACAGCTGGGTCACACCCTGGATGGCATGCCAACTGTAAACAGTACAGGTTACTGCAGTACCTCAAGTATGTTATTCATTCTGTGGATCTGGTCTTTAAATGCATAAGCGAAGCTCTTTAAAGACAACAGCATCCTGCCAGTGGAGGAGAAAACTAATGAGCTTGGTACAGAGGAATACGGAACGCCTGGGAAGTCGGTCAGGGTGGCTGGAGATGGCAAGATGTCTTTCGACATCTCCCTGTCACTAATCAACAGCATGATGAGGACTGCCTCACCTTGACACATGTCAGTTTTATGTCAGTGTCAGTGCGTCAGGATTTGTCGGTTTTACTTCACGTCGGGCAATTATCCACCGACAGATTACCCATCTCCTCACTACATCACCCACGCTTGGGTTGCAACATACACACAAACAAATGGCTAAGGTTGTTACAGACCAGGACTTGAAACCGTAAGTGTCATGCCCCGCTCGTGCACTCCTCCCGTGTGCCACGCCCCCTCATATACCTTGTGTGAAATCCCCGTGTTTACCAGCTGTTTCTTCTTGTTGTTGATTAGTCCAATGTATTTAAATGCGCTAGGTATGTTTTCCCGCATCCAGTCATTAATGCTGTGACGTATTCAGCTCCGAGTATTCTTTGTTGTACTAATCCCAAATAAATCCCCCGCTCCCCGATTCTCTGTCTCCCTGCTCCTGCTTCCCCGGTCCGAGACACAACAGTAAAGCCCATGTACAAGAAGGGGGCTTTATTTTGGACCCTTAGGTGAAGTTCTTCCCCGGAAAAGCTCCAACATCAAAACCTGCTGAGTAAACATGTGCATGTCAACACCATACAGCACCATAGCAAGTCTGATGCGAAGAGTGTATGAGGTCCAAAGAACATGAACAGACAGAGATCTGGGAAGCTGCTATGGCCTTCCATCAAAGGTGAGAAATGCTAAAATATCATGATATGCCATAGTAGCTCCACTCAAGGAACCCCCTCCCCCCCCCCCGAAACTGTAGCATTTACAAAAAAACAAAAATAAACATCCTCAACTGCTCTCCTACCCAGAATTCATAGATGCCAGACATATCCACCAAAGGCCTGCTTCATTAATGCATCTTACCAATATGAGGGGTTAAAAGAAATGAGATTTTAACTTCATCTTCAGTGATATGTTAAAAAAAAAAACAGCGTGATTAAAAAGCACCCCAGGAGTGCTGCAGTGTGTCAACATAGTTCCTGGGAAGGAAACTTCCAGGGTGTTTTATCAAAAGCTTGGAAGGGAGTATTCACTTTGAGTGTGTGAAGGGGAAAGGGGGGGCTGTTATGGCGGGTGGGGGGGGGGAGCTGATTGCAGCATACGGATCCCTGGCATCGCTTTACCACGACGTGTGCCAGGTTCCAAAAAGCCAAAGCAAATTGTCTGGCAGGGAGGTGATTGAAAGGCACATCGGCCTTACGGGCGCTGATACCGCGGTACGAAAGACACTGCAAATGTGCGTATGCTGCTCTCTTTTGTCTGGACTGTAATTACGACATCAGAGTCAGCCAGGGCCTCGTAAACAAAAGCGACATGTTTTATGTGATGAATTGGCCAGTCTGTTGGGAAGGTCTGTGTCATGAAAATGGGGGCTATGGCTACAAAGTGCACAATAATCAGACCTCCCCCTTTACTTTACTGTATTGCCTTCCTTAATTCAAAGCTTCAAAGTCTACTTAACAGTCATCGGACCTAAGTTTTGTAGCCCAACATGGCCAAAAAGCCTGCAATCGCAGGTCAAGTTAGTCTAGGACAGTGGTTCTCAACCTGCGGCCCGTCACAAATGCAAATGCGGCCCACGATGCTGACCACGTAAAAAAAAATAAAAATAAATTAAAAATGAATAAAATAATAATAAATGTGTCCCATTAATGGT
>JAODKE010000092.1:1396509-1424477 GCA_026779605.1 Mormyrus hasselquistii
AAGGGGGCGGGCGTCGGCGGGGACTGGGGGGGGGGGGGGGGGGCCCGACCCCCCCGGCGGGGAAAAAAAAGGGGGGGGTGCCCCCCGAAGGATGGAGGGGCGGCCGCAAGAGTGCGGCGGGGGGGGGGGGGGGGGGGGGGAATGACAGTGGAAAAAATGACCCCCCAGCCACCCCCAACCTTCCCCGTAGACAGTTTCATGACTCCCTTTATGAGTAAAAAGTCACCTGACCAATGAGGGTGGTATGGGGGGGGGGGTTCCACTTGTCCGGGGGTGAGCAATTTCCTGTCTGCACTGCCTTTTTGAATCCACACAGAGCCCCAGCTGCATTACCCAGAGTGGGGGTCAAAGAGAGGAAAAGAGGACTGATTTCTTGAGACATGGTGAAGTAGCAGCAGGGAGCCTTACATCTGCATGTAGAGAACCCCCCTACTGACCCCAGCAGGGAGCCTTACGTCTGCATGTCGAGAACCCCCCTTTTGACTCCCCCACCCAGCACCAAACAGCTCCTCCTGCCTACTCTCTGGGAAAAAAAACACAGGTCTATTTTCTTGACAGTTGCTACTTTAATCTAATTATATCCATGCATAAATGCCTTTTTTATATGTAGAGACATACAAATATGGCTGACATTTAGGCTTACATGTTGGGGCATTTCAAATCTCTTTGTTCCGTTAACAAAGCAGAGCTGCAGTGCCGCCAGTCTCCCTGACGAGGAGACGCTATGACATTTTGGCAAACGGAGTCTTTACGGACACATGCGGATATATTTAATTAATGAGATGGACTTTGAATAAAACAGAGACGTTTCATCCATTTGCGAAGGCGGCGTTACAGATCGGCGCTGCAGAAGGTCAGCTGGGTATTTCCAGATTAAAATCAGACGGGCCATCAGTAATCCAGAGAGCTCCGGTAGAACCCGGTGTCATACCGTGTGCGGAACACAGGGCGTAGCCATCCTGGGGGAAAGAAGGCAAGAGGCTGAATCTTGGCACACGCTTCAGTCATGGCTGCAAAGCTGCAGTCGGGTTGTTAATGTTTATGTGGGATGACACCCCTAACGGTGAATCTAACGGGCATGTAAAGACACTCAGACAAGCCCAATAAAACTGTTTTTGTCAGAGAATGATCTCAGGGTTTAACCCGAGGACACCAAAATATCTGCTGGACCATCCGAATTCTATAATTTACACAGTCCCAATGTCCATAACTCAGGAGACAAGAATCCCATTGTTACTACAAAGATAAAACACCTTATCATTCACACATACTGCAGGAAGCATGACCTTTTCACCCTATAAAAAGGTCCAGCTCTTCACTTGCTTAATTCATACCACTTCCAGGTCAAGGTTAGACACAAGACAAACATCACTTCAGTTTAGTGTCTCTCCTATCCTCTGCAGTCTTCCTGTACAGGGGCGAATTCAACCTCCGATACAGTTATGAACACGACACAGATTGTCCCCGTGACCAAATTTAAAGCAGCATTCCATCTTGACTGCTTATTTATATGACTCTGCATCGGGACTGTTGACCTGCAGCCACTTCATTGATTTTACACTGAAATTATCATTTAAAAAAAAAAAAAACAGTAAGAGAAACAGTAGCTATGCAGACCACGTAAAAATACATAAAAATTAGGGATTTTGTCGACCAGTAGCTGAGACTGCCTTTCCTTTATAATTAGGGTATTTGCTTCCCTTTTTTCATGCCAGATCCTTGTTCTTTTGGATTTTTAATTAGGAGCAGGCCTCCCCAGTCTTCAGCCAAAATGCAGCAAGATGGAGGGATCCTGTATGGAGGTGTGGGGCAGCCGGTTGATGGTGCTACCTCTGCGATGCTCTGCGATGCACTGCGATGCACTGTGATGCACTGTGATGCACTGTGATGCGCTGTGATGCCCTGCGATGCACTGCAATGCCCTGCGATGCTCTGCGATGCACTGCGATGTTCCGCGATGCACTGCGATGCACTGCGATGCGCTGTGATGCTCTGCGATGCACTGCGATGCCCTGCGATGCACTGCGATGCCCTGCGATGCGCTGCGATGCTCTGCGCCGGGAGAACGCGGATTCCCAAACAGTGTGATGAGGTTTTAATTAGGACAGCGGCGCAATGATGCTGACTCCCGCTCGATCGCATCGAAAGCCCAGTCCCCCGCGGGACGAACAGCGGACGGTCACTGAATATTTCAGCTATCTAGAGCAAACTCGTGCTCCTGAGTCCTTGGACTTGGTCAATCCCCCCCCCCCCCCCAGCAAAGTGTCACCATACTGGCATTCTCCACAAATGTCATTGAGGCACAGGTGTGAAATCTCGCAATCCAGCCCATTTTACCATCTCACTTGTAGCCATGAGCCAAATTTCATCAATTCAATTCAATTCAATTTTATATAGCGCCTTTCACAACAGAGTCACCCCAAGATGCCTTACATGGGTGTAAAGTGCAACATCATAAAGAAAGAACAATACAAAAACAGGGAAATGGAAAGAACAGCAGAGGAAAGGAACCAAAAACTCCCAAGTAGGGAGAAAAAAACCCTCGTGGGGGTCCAAAGGCACCTGGATGCCCACTGCCCCTCCCCTCCATGTCTCCCAGGCATACTGACGTTATAGAAAAAGAAAAGAGTGGGCTTGCTCACTAAAAGCAAGGTGTAGACTGTAGTCAAGTCTATCAATGAGTTGATTCTCCACACCAGCCTGTGCAGGGTGCAGATTTCAGTCACGATGTTACAGTTTGGAAGTCATATCCACAATGTCATCAAAGGAAACCCCACTGCGACAAGCTTACGGCTCACTCTTTTTACCGAACATTGTAGGTTTTATTTTTATAAACTGGTGATCTCACTAGGTTGATGTATGCTGAGGGTCAACTGGAAGCTCCCAATTAAGGGGCGATCGAAACCGACTCATCAAAACACAACCGGACTGAGAATCACCGCCGGTTTTCTTTGATTGAGGCTATAAGACGCGTAAACCACTTAACTTTTCTGCTTCCAAAAAAGAGCTAAGTGCCGTTATGAGGCCTGGGTGGTCATTTGAGGCAAGCCGGAAACCGTCATATTCCTGTCATACTCTGTCACACGTTCCCGTCAAATCGCTGTCATACTGTCGCACTTTCAGACCGGACGCCAAACGGCTTTACGACGTCACCTAAAAATTCTCTCGCCTCCCAGAAAAGCTGCTTCTCTGCAGAATATCTCAGCGAGAGAGCCAATCACGAACCCATCCTGAAGGTTTAACCACTGCTTTGATCCAAACATCGTCTGCATGCCCTGACAGAATAAGTCCATGGCTGATTCCTCAAGTGAGCCTCTTTCAACCAGAAATTGCTGGGGAGGGGGGGGGTATTGGCTTACGTCACCTGACACGTAAAAATACCGTAAACCAAAATACGATTAAAAGAGTGACAAAAGGGTGGGGAAATCCTATTTAATGCGCAATTACTAAAAATACCTTGGTCACACGGCCTTTTCTCCAGTGTGGTATTTGATTATGAAGCTGGAACCAGGTAAACAGGTGGTTTGCTTGGATTCTTGCAGAAACAGGACCTGACCTGGATCCAGACCATCAAGCGCAACGCAACAGCGTACACAGCGACATTTACAAATGTCAAACTCGTCTCTGGGAGAGGGGGGTGGTGGTGTTTGTTCCACTTTTTCAACGCGACATGGCACCATAAATGCTTCTCCTTTACTGCAATTAAAGCCTGTCATCTGCGCCGACTCACTGGGACACTGGCAGCTTTTTTTAAAGGTAATGCTTCTCTGCCCCCCCCAACACTCTGTGTCATTTCAGTGAACAGCAGTGATACCTTGTAGGAGGAACCTGACAGCATGAGCGATGCTCCCAGCCGTGGACAGGAGAATTCCCAGCGGAGTAGAGAAGGGACCCCTTTCCAGACAGGCTCCTGCTGGGGGGAGGCTGGCAGTCATGGCGGGGGAAGGATATACGTTACATTTAACTGACTCTGCAGCACAGAGGACATGAAACGCTTCCCTGTCTCAAGGTGGAGGAATCCCACTGCACCGTACTGGGGGGTGTGTATGGGATTCCCACCTGGAAGACAGTGGAGACCCTTAAGGAAACCCGGGGTCACCACAGTTCCCACTGTCAGTCACTATGGCAGCTTCAGCATGGAGCCGATATAACTTTCTCAACACTAGAAAGTTCCACACTGGCGTTTCATTGAAATTTACAGCAGGCATTAATACGTTAACTCACAGAACGTGTGACTCTGCATGCTTTTAAAGGCGCGGCTCCCCTGGGCAGGAGACACCGCCCCCGGGGTGAGATCGACAAAGAACAAATTAGCATTATTTCACAGAGCTGCATGCATATTCAGTGGCTCCTGCTTAAGGGAAAGAGGGAAGGTATCATTTTAGCTGCTGCTCTCTGATTGGCTACATTCTGTCCCGGGCTGACAAAGCAAAGGATATGGGCAAGCGGGCAAATGAAGAGATTCACTCCGCGGCATCACCGATCCTGCGGCAGACCCCCAGGGCTGCTGGGGGCTCTGCGTGATGGGGGAGGGGTGGGGTGGGCACAGATTGGCTGCAATGCAAAGCCACGCCCCTTCTCACGAGCGCCCCGCCTATGCCATCCAGACCCGTTACTGGGAGAGAGAATGCCAAGGGACGTTCTCCACCTGTTCTGGATGGGAGGGGCTCTTCCAAGAGAGTCACATGACCCCAGCGCCGTGACGAGGGACCCTAATTAGCCCCCGCCCCTTGTGTCTGGCTGCCACAGTTCATGGCACAGCCTCTGCCTGGCGCCCGGTTAATCATCTGTCCTCGTTTTTGTTGTGGTTCTGACTTCAGCTAAGGGGATAAATCCGACAATGAATCTGACAACAGCGGCAGGCATAAAGGAGAAGCCGGAATTTACATCCCGGGAAGCTCTTTGTACGCTCCATTACCATGTGTGAAAAGGGGAGCGGTCATCCTTTAAGAAACATACGTCTGCTCCCCGTGTGTTTAAAATATGTGCAGCTGCACGTACAGCTGAATTTTGGATAGTCCTTCCCTCAAGCTGGTCATGTGAACGCCAAGCTTCTTCTGCGGCCCCCATTTCTGGACTGTAAAGTGGCTTTGATGCATGCCCCTCCCCCCACCCCCCCTCCAATCAGACAATCAGGCCTCTGCACCCAAATTCTCCATTAATCGGCAGACGGTCGCTGGGAGCCTGCAGGGGGTCAGGACTTGGCCCACGGAGTGGCTGATTGCCGGTGCTGTGACATCATTTCCGCACCGGCGAACACTGGACCGAGCAGTGCTGACATTAATCTGCCATTCTTCATAGGGATAAAGCTTCAGAGGGCGATTTCGTCCTGGGAAATGACATTTTCGGCAAACATGGAAATGAGACAAAGCGCAGCGTTATGAATAGTCAATTTCCCGAATAAAACACAACCCTCAAAGAGGAAACTAAAGTCCTGTTCTGACAGGAACAACCTGGCTCCAGAAAACCTGGGTCGTTCGAAACGATGCTTTCTCTATGCTGCTTAAGGCTTGAGTAAGACCAGTGATTAAAAACACCAACAGTAGTGTCGATATAGCATTGCAGAACCATTGTTCACATATCCCGTGGTGGATGGGGGAATGGCTTGAATAATGGGTGAGTTAAACCTGAGAAATGTCAAGCAACACCGTTAACGTTAGTTATTTCATCCCTCTGCAAGCCTCTTTCGGAGGAGAGAACACCCAAACAGACAAAGGAACGAGCCTGCAAAGACAACGAACGCTAACGACTCTGCTGGCCAGAAACGGCCTCCTGACCAGAGTTAGCTAGCTCACTATAAACACGCAACTCGGCCTGTTCATGTTACCATAGAACGTTCTGCTTGTGCGAGTTCCATTTACACAAAAATGTTCTGAGGGCAGAAGGAAAAAAATGATTGGTTCAGAGAGATACCCAATCAGATTGTAGAGGAGGCGGATTCAAGCAACCAGAGGTGGTGGGACCAAGACATCTGATTGGTTGGTCCCACCTCCTGTATGATCTGATTGATTATCTCTCTAAACCAATCATTTTTCACATGATTATCTCTAGTAATACAAAGAGGTAAATCATCTAAACATAAGACAGCCTAATTTATGACCGCCTTCACACCTGAACAGACCACCATCACACCCTGGATACAGACGCCCTATCGAAGGTGACTTCCAGAAGCAGCGTTCACTTCAAACCTCAGGTGACCTGCGGAAAAGCCCATTTGCGCTGGAGCTAGAGGAATTGTGCATTGCACTTGTCGAGAGGTTTACCGTCACCCCAGGCCTCTGACTGACAGGAGGAAGAATTGCATTTATTTATGACATCGAAGAAACTTTCTTATGCATGTTTTAGTCATTAATGCTGTGTTAAAAAGGGCGGCAGGTCTGACCCGGGGCATAAGAAAACTAAGCAGCTGCTTAGAGCCCAGCAGCCACCAGGGGGCGCCCTCGTCGGCCCAACCTGCCAGAACGGGAGGGAAGAGGACAAATGACAAAAGGAGTTTAATGAAATTTTGCTTAGGGCCACATAAAGGGTTGGGCTGGCATTGAACGGTGGCATCAAAGACTCCACAAATGCTACGCTCAGACCTGTCTAGAAAGGGATTCGTGAGTTAAAAGCCGAATGAACCCACATTTTAAGTACGCAGACGAGCTGCGCGGAAGGTTCCGGAACGCTATTCAACGGGAAAACGCAGTGTAGCTTCTAATGCGATACATCTGTTAACAAGCAGTTCGCAACGTCTCCACAAAGCCACACAAAGCCAAAGCCCGAATCTAAGCGCTGCTCTTTACATCTGATGCTCAATCAGAGGGGTTACGCTAATAAACAGGAGCGTGTCCATTGTGCTAAACGGGACGGCACTGGCTGCCTCACGCGCCAGATTAGTCCTGGCTTTTTTGTTCAGATAAGAAAGTTCTTCTGGGGCAAAGTCCTCCTTCATCCCCCTGGACCAGAGGTCTCCTGCTCTCCTCAGCTTCGAATCGGTGTCTCGCAGATAATTCACCCGTCACGTTTGGTGGGACGTGGCGGCGGAAAAACCGCAAAGCAAACCGTTCTGCCCACCAGCAGGAAATGAAGAGGGAAATTATAATTGCTGCTAGCAGGGAGCCGTACTGGGTTTATTGTGGCTCCTGGACTCCAGGTAGGGACCGTGAAATGATCTTATTTAGCTTTTGTGAAAACAGCTGAGGAGGAGTTCGCCGCGCTCTCCTGGGCCGTGAGCTTCGGCCCCGTCTCCGGCAGAGTGCTGAGCAGGGCAGGGCATAGAGCTCGATTCCGCAGGAATTCCTGGTGTTTGGCTGCAGATTTAGTTCCCCTCTGCATTACGGCTTAATGATCGGGCCGAGGAAAAAAAATATAAAAATGTGGGTAGGAAGATAGTTTTAGATTGCTCCGGGGGGGGGTGAAGATGGATCGATTCTGCGGGCTGTCGGACGAGGGGAGGAGCGAGAGGAGCTTCATCGCGCCGGTGTTGCCGTTCGGTTACAGGAGAAGCCAGCCGTGTTGCGTGAGTTGAATCGAGGCCGCTGTCAAGTCGGATAACCTCGCCGACTGAAAGGCAGCCCCTGGGCCTGCATTTAAAAGCCCCCACCCCAGAGCAGATGAAGGTCTGGGGGGGGGGGGGTTCAGACACTCTCATGTATCTCATGATCAAAGCATCTGAGCAAACTGTGCATTTTCCAGTGGGTGTGTAGCACTTAGGACCCACTGATAAGTAGCTTGCATATTACCCCGCTTATGTACACAACGGCTAATGGCTAAAAGCTACGGCATGCAGCCGGGCAGGTCTCATGAGGTTTAATTGGTATGGAAATCTGCTACGGGCCTCTCTGTCTAAAGCGGTGGGAGGAGCTTTCCTGATAAGAGTGTTAACACCCGTACAGGATGTGTGACTTAATTGTTAATCACTAAGGCAAATGTAATAAAAAAAAAATGCTTTTCTTGTTTGTCAAGTGTAGTTGATGCCGGAACAAAGTAACTGGGAAGGTAGGTGGAAATCACGAAAACGAGGGCCCCAAAATTAAGTCTCTGTAATATGTGTCCTGTGAATGTGCTCTGAGTCCGGTTCCTATAGACATATTTCATCACCTTCTACCCAACTGGCCCACGTGACATCAGAGCAGAGGCAGAGATTTCAGGTCCAGCGAGTACAAATCCAGACCAAGATTTTGTTTCAACCCACCAGCTGAGTGCTCTGTGACTGTTACTCTTTATACTGATTTTACCCGCCTGCTAAGAATTATCACCAATATTTGCAAATAGCAGCATCATGCTTTTGCAAGAATGACAGTTGGGTAAAATATTTATACTCTTTTTCCAGTGTTAATATGAGTATTGAATATTGCACATGCATGAGTAGTATACAGACTCTCACATCAAATTGGCTGTGCAGTCTGTGCAGATTAATCATTAATATATGGGTCATACGCAGAGAATATCAAGAGGTGTGCAGCAGCCTGATGAGACTCACTCCTGTCTATTTTAATACCTTATTTGCTTTATCTCAATTACATTTCACCATACTGCCTGTAGAAATGACATTCTTGTTTGTTCATTCGGGAGCTCCATCTGGAGCGGCGGGCTCATAATGAGGCCGTGTCACAATCGGTTTCCATGACGAGACAACAAAGCGGCTTAAGAAGAGGTGGGAGGGGTCAGGGGGGAGCCTTAAGGCCGAGGTGGAGTTCGCAGTCGCTTCACGCACCTTTACACGCGGGTGAGGATTCAAGCGCACGCCTTCTCTTGCTGGGTCGGTAATTAGGGCTGCGTACGAGCAGAAGTAGCCAGAGACGACCACATCGCCGGCGAGCTGCGCGACCCGGATACCGGGCCGGCGAGACCCTCAACGGCCCGCGTCCTGAGGCATAGCGGCCAATCAGCGCTCTGCGGGGAGAACGCGCCTCCACCCAAAAGGCTTATAGCCGCAATGAAAACCCGGGCGATTTCCGAGGACTGCTGAGCTCGGCAAATGTAATAATCCTAAACCTTATTTCGTTACAAAACATAAAAAAATACCAAAAAAAATGTGACATGAGTCGAGCGATGGACAGATTTCCGGTAGCTCCTTCAATGCACCCCCTATTGGTGCGGCTCATGAGCTGAAAGGCGGTTTTAAAAATTACTGGCGTGAGGTTGGGTGGGGCTCCCACTCTGGAGGAGTCGAGCTGAATTCCGGCGATGCTACCGATGTCCCGGCAACCCGTTCAAACTTCAAAAGAGCCCGACAGGTGTTGGTCCCTCATGACTCAAACAAAAACCCGCATCCTGCAGACGATATGGGCTGAGGACAGTCTGGCTCACACCTTGCTAGGAGAATCCAGAAGATGACACACTTTTAAGGTGTGATAGACAACTGACCCCACCATCTCTAAGTCACAGAGAGGAAATCCCTGGCCACACTCAGCAAAGTGACATTTCCTTACAGATTTGAATGGGGGGTGGGGGAGGGGGGCTATTTTTAGCACCACAGCGAGCAATATTAGCGGTTTATGGATGGAACCGTAACAGCAGACAGTTGCCGTGATACTGCCGGTTCTGTTGTCACGGCACCCCAATGCTCACGGCCACGAGACGGGTCAGTTTGGGATGTGCGCAATGGACCCCCTCCAAGCAAGACTACTCCTGGCCCCCAATCCCGTTGCCCTGACTAATATCCGTATTTGGGTACCCAGGCCTGTTTCAGAGCGATAAAAAAAAACATTTTTAAATGTCGAAAGCAGCTTCGCTCTCCTCCCGCGGTGAATAACAAATATGCTTCCGTTGCAGCCTCCAGTGCTCCGCCGTGCTCGTACAGACCGTGAGATAAGCAGCATTTAGCCGCTCACACATTCGCTCTGGGAGGCCCATTCCGCACGCAAACCTGGCTTACTTACAGGCGTGTATCTGCCATCCACTGCCGAAGAATATTAAAAATGTTTGCCAGCGGAAAAATGCTCCAATCAAAGCAAAGATCACAGAGTTAAGAGTTTAAGCCACAGATGCATTATGGGTACATCTTCGCAGCTCCACTAATTTGCTAACTTTTTTTAATTCAAAAAAAGTGTCTTTAATTCATAATTTGATGCATGTTTTTGAGGATGTGGATCTAACAAAACATGCAGCTGCAGCAGGACAACTTCACACCGCAACACTTTAGTCCTGCTCCCAAACACTGCTAAGATACCTGGCATATTTCCACCATAGGGCTGGACCAGCCATATAGTATATAGGGCATTTTTCCAACAGATAGCTATGTGGGCTGGCAAAATTAAAAAAAAAATTCTGTGGGGAGGCCCCGAAGTTCTGGGCCGATTTTCAATCCCAGTCCAGCCCTGTTTATAGCGGCCAGTAGACTGAGTAGTTATGATGTTTTATATATCAATCAAACAGCGGCATAAAAAGAACAAACGGAAACTCTCTCTTTAACGGGAAGAGGCTGTTTAAAGTGACAGGCTTTTACCTAGCGCTGTGCCGTGTCACTTAGGGACACCTGGGATGCATGCGATTTTGCCGTGTTGGCATGGCAACACGCCACGGGATTAAACCGTCCGCCGCGCAAAGGAGACGCTCGATACGTCACACGGGAAGCCCCCCCCCCGTCGGGTGAAGGTGAGGCTGACAAATGGAGGAGAAGGCACGACCAGACGATCCTTCTCACGTCTGTGCGCGGGGGCTTGCTCTTATGCCCCGCCCCCTTTTTCCTCAGGATGCTCGTGGTGCTTATGGAGGGGCCACAGTGCAGCTCGTTTGCGCACGGACACCCAGAGGGACGCGTTAAACTTCTGTTAAAGCAGGGGAGGCTCACCCCTTTCGGCTTTCAGGGTTGTACCGGCAGCTGCGGGACTCGTTTTCCAATAAACACACACGTCCAGGGGATTCCCTTGAATTCTTAGCATCCTTTGGCTACCACAGAACAAAATAATGAGCCTGGAATATATTTTGTCAGCATTTCATTGATGTAAATACTCGGTACAGACGCTCCGTACTTAATGACCGAGTTTCGCTCCTGCAGTACGACTAGGCAAAGGAATCGATAAGATGCCCCTTACTGATATTTTAACCATACTGCACTAGTATTGTTTTAATGTCACCTTTGCACCAATGATATCATTTTGTAAATTTATAAATAATTCGAGATGAGATGCTTGATGCTGAGATGCAGCCCCCGCCGTTTCCGCGACCCAAGTTCTCCTACAGCATTCAATACCGACAGGTGGATCGCTAAGTGAACAGTATCTGTATGGCTTTTCTTGACCTCGACCTTGACGCTAACCATGAACACTGATCACAGTCCAGGTCCGCTGTCCAGCCATATCTCAAGGTATAACAAGATACAGCTGAAGAACGTGAACATTATGTTGGATATATGTAGCAAAATGGTCGCCTCTGAGAGTTGACATCTCCATCGAAAGAGGGAAAATGACGCCTAAATGGCGCGTCAGTCTGAGAAGAAAGAGTCCGCTATCCAAAAAACGTTTGACACCAGTAATTATTCGCGTCTCGTCGTGAGAGCAGAGCTGCCTTGTTGTATTGCCTTTCTAGAACATTCTTTCAGAGCCCAGATTGCCTTTGGCTTGCTCTTGTTCTGTCTTTTGAATCACAGTAATGTGCTTCCAAGCATCTAAATATTTAGCTTCTTTCAGCCACTCGAGAAGCATCCCCTGAATCGCCGTTTCCTTGCACGCTTCGTCTCCGGGGTTTGTTCGGGGAAGATGAGAAGTGAGGAGCTGTCAAGCAGCAGGAAAGCAGACAGACGCGGAGAGTCCCTGCGACCGCAGCTCGGTCGTTAGCTCGCAGCGGCGAAGGCGCCTCCAACATCGCACTCGTTAAGCCTCGAGACAATGCTGTGTGTGGGGATGCAGGGCACCTCGGCGGTGCTCAGATGGTGTTGTATACAAAAAGTCTACATCCCTTCAAAGTATGGGAATACGTTTTTAACGCTTATCGAAACCTTGATGAGAGTAACGAATGAGTTTTACAAACAGGCAGGTCAGGTGCCATAAAAATCACTGAGCCATAATCATCAAAGGTTCCTGCCTAAAATACAAAGCTTGAGGCAATTTTGCAAAATTGTGCTAAAGAATTTGACTCTGCAGAAGCTACATTCAGCGTGTTATCACCATTATGGTTAGATTATAAGGCTCCAAAGGCATATGCGTAACATGCGTGAGTGCTACCCTAAATACAAGGGGTGTACAGATCGGGCCCGAATCTTCGCACGTGAGAAGTTTCTGCTGATAATCAACAAATCAATTCCAGCCACCCAGCAAGTGCTGAGAAGATTCTTGACACATACTGGTGGTATTTCAGCTACCAACCACAGGGGTGCATCCCATCTGGTTCCAACATGTAGAATTATACTCATCCACAAGCAGGCGCACCATAAAGGAGAAGAAAGTTAGGGCAATTCCAAGGACCTGAAATGTATTTTAATTGGTCTGGGGCTTGGGGGTCCAGTATGATATGCCTTCATGGGGCCCCTGTCCACCAGTAAGCAGGTCATTTTTTAGAGATCATTCCAAAAAACACAGCCTCGGATGGACTTTGACAGCACGCCACACTTATACACATGCGTACACATACACAGACTTTATTGGTCATTATCATCATTGTAACTCACTGTTTATTGGGATTTGCATGGTCTGGCCTCAGTGGATAAAGGAATCCGATACACACGTAGCAAGCGGGAATACATCTGCCACCAGCGACATCGAATATTGGACACGGCGTCTCCCATCCTAAATGCCAGCACGTAGCGCGCAAATTAGCTGCACACTCAGATAACGCCCGAGCGAATCCGCTCACCGACACCACCGTTCTCCTGCAGCCATCACGGACAATTATTACAAATAGCTGCTTGTTTTTATAGAAGGATAATCCCTGCAGTGTTTTTCGGCAAACAAACTCACCCACAACGACTGTGGTGGACAAGAAAGTATTAAGTGAATTTGGGTCACTTTTCCAAAAGCTATTGATACTGTATGTGTCCTCTCATTTCGAGGTGTATTAAGTAAAGTCCTCTCTCTCTTTGATACCACTCTGTCCTAATGGCCTGAAAGAAATGGACGATACACTCTAATTCTACATAATCTCTCCTATCACGCTCTGCTCTAGCAACCTTTCATACACAAACCCATTAAAGGAGCGCGACCAGCTTGTGTTGGCTTTTAATTTTTAATACCATTTGATACAGCGAAGGCGTCATCCTCGCCACAAAGCCTTTGAGCTGGATGCCCTCGAAAATAGAGAATTTTATATATGTACGTATTGGGAGAGGGTCTTGCCAGCATTTTAAAAGACTCGAATTCTTTGAATTTCTTTAAATTCCATTTGATAATACGTAAAATTGTGCCTCTGTTCCACTTCCTGTTTTTGCTCCCAGCCAAAAATAACCACTCCGGGCAACTCTCTATGCAGTCAGCTTCGGTCATGCCCGAATTGGCTTCACTGTGCTTCACTTTTCATTAGCCTGGGTTATTGTCTTCTGCTCTAATGGCATTTTACTCTGAAGGGTTCTCAAGTCTGGTGAGACCCAGATATCCTTCCAGGAATGATGTTCCTCCTTGTGAAGAGCTCTGTGGCGATCTGAAGTGTTTATTTCTAAAATACACGTCTCTGGTCCTGTCCCTCTCAGAATATTTCCGTGGTGCTTCACCCATGAGGAGCTGTGAGAGGGGGCACTTTGTAAACGGCGAGACAGCGAGCCGATGCGGCTGACGCAACTGCCTTTGAACACGCCGTCCTGACGGGTCCGAGGCGTCGTGGCACTGCAGCGTCTGGCATCCTCCGAAATTCAAGAACGTTCTCAAGCTGCGTTATGATGACAAGCAGAGCTACAAGCCAACTGGATTATGCTATGTTTTTTTTTATATATATAAATCTGCTGTCATTTCAAGGTGCTTTCAGTCAGAGAAATTAAATGGCAACCTCCAGACCTTGAGTGAACAACTGAAGGCGCTTCTGTATTTGAAAGACGGAACGACATTTTGCACGAATACTTGGCCTCTTCAGTTCTTTTGCAATCCTTTCCTGGGCAACTTTTACTATTTTCAAAGTTAAAGCTGTTTAGAAATAAGGCACAGATGTTATTAAATGTCTATATTTCTCTGTTTTTTTTTTTTTCCACGGATGGAGAACGAGGACTGCGGCTCACGGGGAAGCGATCGCGTCCCAGACGGCAGACGGGAGACAGCTGCTGTTCGCTTAACAGGAAGTGACAGCTGGTGGGTCTGTGTTCTTCTCGCTAAAAGACACGGCACCATGACTGAAAATAATACATCGCGCACGTGCCTGGTTATGCACGTCCCTGGTTGTGCACGTTCCTGTTTATGCACGTCCCTGGTTGTGCACGTCCCTGGTTGTGCACGTTCCTGTTTATGCACGTCCCTACCGTACCGGCTGTTACGCAACAGCGTGGCGTTTTAGCATCATCCTTTTACATCCTCCAGCAAAGACACTGTGGTCTCTCTGAAGGACCTCGCTGCTTATATTAAACTCATACGACCCTCATAAAGGCAACTGGTCTATCTGGGCCCAGACAATATTCTCCCTCTGAAGTGTTACGTTACAAAGCATCACTTTAAAAAAATAATAAGTCCTCAATTGTTCAGACATGAGATCTCCTAGAATAAGAAGCACCTGGTCCTTCTGTCAGCAGGGACCAGTCTGACCTTGTCTGTGTTTGAGGAGAATTTTCAAAAGTCTGCCCCTAACCTTAACGCAGCCTTAACCCTAACCCCAAGACAACTTGAATATCATTTATGCCCTTACCCTAACACCAACCATACCCTAACCATAACACCAATCATACTCTAATCCTGACCCTGGCACCAACTGTACTCTACCCCAACCATAACCTGACCTTAACCTAACCCTAATACTAACCACACTCTGATCCTGACTCTAACACAAACCATACCCTAACCCTAACACCAATCATACTCTGACCCTAACCCTAACACCAACTGTACCCTAACCCTAACTGTACCCTAACCAACCACACTCTAACCCTAACCATACCCCATCCCTAACACAAACAGGGCACCTTAGGTGGTTGATCATTGTCTCTTTTGCCCCCCCCCCAACCCATGCTGGTCCTGGGCTGCTTCCCCAGCTGCCCCCCCAGATACCGGGCCCGTTGACCATACCCTAACTGTACGCCAATACTAGCCCACACGTGAAGTGAATGACACTGGGGGGGGGGGGGGGTTTGTGTATATGCCGGCTTCTGTCACGCCTTTTGTGAACCAGCACGTCATTTCTCTGCAGCCCGTTTGCCATAACTCTGGGACCACGTCGCCCGAAGACGTTATCGATCAGTGTCGGCTATCAAGCCGGCTCTCGTTTCTCCATTAATGCTAGCATGCCGTATCTGTCACGCTGAAATCTCAGCCCCCTCCTGGTAGCTTACAAAGGTCAAGATCAACAACGCAGAGCTGTTAACCTCTGATATTAGAACAGACTCCCACTGGACTATTTACAATTGACAGATTTCTGGTTTAATGGGCGCTGCAAATGTGAAACACGTGAGGTGTTGCCTACAGGTTCCTCCTCATGTCCTTATTAAATATCTCCATCCAAAGCGATTTATCCTGCTGACAGTTACAATGCATAGGATGAATGCTGATTTTACCTGAAGCAATTCATGCAAGACAAAGCTGGCTTTACTGCTCAACTGCAGTTTCCTCTTCTCTGCACACGACTGATCAGTTTATAACCACCCATCCATCCATCTTCTATACCCATTTGTCCTACACAGGGTCGAGGTGATCTGGAGCCTATCCCAGAAACTACAGGAGCAAAGCAAGGAATAACCCAGGACGGAGTGCACACACACACATCTGTAATCATATCTTTGTGGGGACCACTCACTCATTTTTATGGGAAAAATGCTAATGCTAACTATGACAACCATAACCCCCTACCCAGCTCCAACCATAACCATAAATAACCAACCAAAATACATTTTTTGTATTTTTGCTTTTTTTATCGCAGTTAAAAAGTTCAGTTTTTTAAACTTAAAAAAAAAATGGGAATTCATCACGTTGTAGGGACATTTGGTCCCCACAAGGTAAGGTGTATCTGGACCACACGCACGCACACACACACAGACACACACTATTCACACCTACTGACAATCTACAAAGCATGGTTTTTGGATCGTGGAGGGAAACCCAGAGAAAACCCCACGGCAACCACTGCAGCTTCGGTATTTTATTTTGCGTACATTTTATTTTCACTATAAAGGATTCATAACTAAATGTCCTTCATGATGTTCTGGTTAGTGTTCAGATACCCCGTCTGTGATTTTCTTTTTTGTTCCCTGAAAATGAATTTATATTTAGATACTGAGACACTAAGGGAAGCATGTTAAGTGCAAAGGGAGTGATATTACAGGCCGGAGGAGGGATTGGAGGAGGGATTGGAGCAGATGTTAAAGTGAAAGACTAAATTTTAACCCCTGGCAATGGGACTTTTATTGCAGTGGCAGATCACTGACTCGCCGTAAAAATAAAAGTCGGAATGAAACGGGAGACGAGATTGCTAACGAGTCTATTTTTATCAAGCACCTACAAATCAAAGCTCGCAAATGGTATTTCTCTACAAATGGAAACAGAGGAGATTCAATTCCCAGTCCCGGCTGCTGTTGTACCCACAAGGGTGGAAAATATTTCGCTGTTTCTGTGAGTATAGTGTCCAAGCTTTGAAAACTGTGCTAACTATCCATTGATCCATCCATCCATCAACCCATCCATCCATGTTCCATACAATTGTAGGGCATATTGCTGTGGGGAGACAGTCATGCTTATTTCTATATAAACAGTGTCGGGAAAGTTACTCAAAAAAGTAATGGAAAGAGGTGTGAAGATCAGGGGTCTCATTTATAACCGCTGCGTACGCACAAAATGGGACCCAAAAAATACGCTTCTTTCTACGCAAAGGTTGCGATCTATGGAGACAAACGGCAGAATGTGCGCATACGCACGACAACTCTGACCCGTGCGTGAGAACATTTTGGAGAAAAAAATACGACCGCGGGAGAAGAGGGTGAGGAAAAACGTGAGCAGCGTCAGTACATGAATAATAATTCCTTATGCTAGTGAGTCAAACGCCATACATTTCATTTCACGCATTCAGTCACATATTTATAATAGTGAATAAATATATAAGTAAAATATATAATCCAAGTCAAATCTTAACTTAATCTACACTTTTAATCTATGAGTCTCAGCTGTTGAAATGTAAATGGATAAGTGGTGGTCGTGATTATCACGATCATTTGGACACGGTGTGAAACAATCAGTCTCATTGCTGAAAACACATAAATATCACGATCACATTCGTGCGCAACATAACATAATGGATGCGCTGGCCTTATTAGAAGATTACGCCAATGGCAGAATTAGAAGGGAACGGGTGTTCAGGGACCGTGAAGGTTTTTTGGCCCATGATGATTACGGGCTCAGAAGCTGGTTTAGATTACCTAGATGTGGGCTTTTGGCTATGTGCTGAACTGGGTCCAATGAGAGACCAACCCGACGGAACCACACAATCCCGGTACAAATACAGGTACTGACGACCCTGAGGTTCCTTGCAGCTGGCTGTTACCAGCGGGAATCAGCCGACAGGTATATGTGAACATGCTAACAATTAACAATAAAATTGTGAATTTGTTCTAAAGCTTGTTTAGGAAATACAATAATAATCCATCCATCCATCCATCCATCCATCCATCCATCCATCCATCCATTTTCCAAACCGCTAATCCTTGTATTACTATACTATTGTATTCCAGGTCTGGGATATCACAACCATCACTAAGCTCAATATTACTTGTCGTTTTGGATAGGATTATTAAAATGACTAGTAGACACATTTAATTCCCTTACACTGCGGGAGAACAGGTCAACATCAAAAGGCAATTTGCAGCCATGTCCGGTTTCCCAAATGTAATTGCCACAATTGACTGGTGTCACATTGCAATAAGGGCTCCATATGAAGATGAATTTATTTACGTGAACATGTGCACTCTATGAATGTGCAAGTTATTCGTGACGCTGATATGGTCCTGACAAACATGGCTGCACGATGGCCTGGTTCACCACAACACGTTTGTCCTGGAACACAGCAGTGTAGGGAGCAGACTGCAGGCTGGCGCTGCGCGCGTTGGCCGGCTTCTTGGTAAGGTGATAAAAACATTATGTAATTTATAACTATTCATTGTTCGTGTATTGAATCGTCCTGTTATGAAATGCAGGTGACAGCGGCTACCCTCTCAAGCGCTGGCTGCTCACCCCCCTTTCAAACCCCCAGGGCGCACAGGAAAATCGCTATAAAGATGCTCAGGCTCGTGCGCGCACCGTTGTGGAGCGTGCGATCGGCCTGCTGAAATGCAGATGGCAATGGCATGAGGTGCTCGGTTGTTATACCTATGGAAGCCCGTTTCCACCACCCTGGAAAAAAATATATGTATAATTTAAGGCGAAATTTTGCGATAGTTATCTCGTTATTTTGAGATATTAAGTTGAAATTTCGAGATAATATTTAAATATTATATATATTTTTTCCACGGTGGGCTTCCATAATGGTTGAACAGGGGCGTGTAAAGGGCGGAATATGCGGCAAATCCACGTGCGTAAATCCCAGGTAGTGTGCGATTTATAAAGCATATATTGCTTGCAGGTCTGCGTGCGCACGTTTTTATAAATCTGACTTTTTCTTTGCGTATGTCATTTCTCGTCTTTTGAGTGCACGTACACTCTTAGTATGAGTTCTACGCAAAGTTTGATAAATGAGACCCCAGATCCTGAACGTACAAATCCAGACCAACTTGTTGAGTATAAAGAGTCACAGTCACAGAGTACTTTCTCCTTCTCTCTGTAATGATTACTGATTACTTTTGTAAATAACTTCACCAACACTGTGTATAAATGATGTAGGAATGTATTACAACACACACACACACACACACACACACACACACACACACACATATGTGGTCCCCACAAGGTAAGCTATACCTGGACCACACACACACAAACACTAAGACAACTAAGCCCAACCACATGGGGACACGGAGCAAAATATGAACCCCCCCCCCCCCACACACACACACACACACACACAGAGGAGGGGACAGGACCTGAACCTTCAAGGTACAAAGTTACACTGCTAGCTACTGCGCCACCACACTTCCATGTGCGTACTAATAATTACCATACACCCACCCCTCACTCAGCGTCTACGCTCCTTTACAGTTATCGGGTCAATCAGCGAGATGGTAGCTAAGTGAAAATGATGGCAGCCTGGGCGTGACCGCGACTGTACTTACGACTGTGCTTACGACTGTACTTACGACTGTGCTTACGACTGTGCTTACGACTGTACTTACGACTGTGCTTACGACTTTGCTTACCCTTCCATAATCAGTTTCTTCCGTGGGCACTTTTAACAGCATCTTCTGCAGCTGTATGAAATTTGGTCCTGAATGCACGCATCGGTGGAACATCTTTTTTATTACGTCGTATTTGTGAATGTGTGATTGTATGAGGAGTGGTTGTAGCAATTTATCCATTGCATCGATAATAGACAATTTAAGAAGAATAGTCGCATATAAACATTTTGACGAGAGAGAGATTTTAGGGGCCTGGAGACAATTGATTTCTCTGTTGAGAAGGTGAGGAGGCTAGCTGTCGCAGCTGTGCTGTTTTCAGAGGTACAGCGTGTACATTGGGCTACATTATGCAGTGGGCCGTGTTGGATGCAGTGGGCCGCGTTGGATGCAGGGGGCCACATTGAATGCAGTGGGCCATGTTGGATGCAGTGGGCCGCGTTAGATGCAGTGGGCCACATTGAATGCAGTGGGCCATGTTGGATGCAGTGGGCCACGTTGGATACAGTGGCCCACGTTGGATGCAATGGGCCACGTTGGATGCAGTGGGCCATGTTGGATGCAGTGGGCCACGTTGGATACTGTGGCCCACGTTGGATGCAATGGGCCACGTTGGATGCAGTGGGCCATGTTGGATGCAGTGGCCCACATTGGATGCAGTGGGCCGTGTTGGATGCAGTAGGCCACGTTGGAAGCAGTGGGCCGAGTGGATGCAGTGGGCCACGTTGGATGCAGTGGGCCACGTTGAAGGCATGAGCCGTGTTGGAATGCATATCAGAGAGATCCCCCGGAATCCCCTAATGAAAATTCATCTAAAATAAGTTTCAGCGGCGTTCATCTAGCAAGTTGGAAAATAAAACCTCCATTACAGAGATAATTAATTAGCTGCGTCACTGAGTTCCGTCTTTCCCCATGCGCTGAGAACGAAGATGGACGTTGTGTTTATTCATAATTAAGTCCAATGCCCCTGCGATTCCCTACTAAACGGAGAGAGAATAGTGCCCTTTTTTTTTTGTTGCAAATTTATAATTTAACACAAGCAATCTAGGACTGGGGGGGCGCGTTCTTCTATTAACGAGGTCGCGAGATTTAACGAGGCCATAAGCAGAAGACACGTGCAATTTAATCAACGAGTTCCTGAGCCCGGCTCAGGTGAGCCCAGCATTCAACCCGTTCTATTGGCCCGATTAAATTGACATTACCTCTAAGCAGCGCTCAGGACGTCCTGGAAGCGTGCTGATTAGAGTGAGCCCGGCATCCCTAAGGAGAAGCGGAGGCGTTCTGCCATTTAACGAGACTCGTAGGTAAAGCATGCACGAGACGCCTCATGCTGTCAAGGGTGAGTGACGATGTGCCCCCTTTTCCCCGCACGGAAGTGTTTCAACTAGCCATTTATCAATTTAGTTATTTAATTTTAATATGTATAAACATTTTCCTGTCTGTCCCAAAAAGAAATCGATGGCATTTGAGCCATGAGCAAATTTCAAGAAATGGATTAAAATGTCCCATATCCTTAAAGTGACATAATGTGTGATGAAACCATGCTTAAATTATAGCCATCACAAGCTGCTGATGTTCTCACAAGCTCAGTGTCTGAAAGAGTGAATAGACCGCACATATAGGCTGGCGCTGAAAGAGAGGACGCATAAAACATAGGAAAACAAATCCTGATGAGAGAAAACGTACTCTAAAATGATGGATTCCTCGGTTAAATCACTGAGAAAACCTCACCTTGCCGCCATCTTTTTTCCTGGCAAACCGAATGGCCAGAGCAAACCACCGCAGAAAAGATGGGGGAGACGAGGCCACTCAAGAGGGGTGAAGAATATTATCAGGGTGCAGAGGGCACCGGGGCCTAAGATCAGCAGCATCGCAGCTGGACGGTGCTCCCCATTCTGCCATGACAGATTAGCCAACCGGCTCAACCCAAACGGGATAGCTGGGCTTGAGAAAAGTATGGAATGTACCATTTGTCTTTTGGGATAGGGGAGGCTGTCGTGGCTAAGCACCACCAGGCCTGTGAGGTAATCAAAATAATGACACATAAAAATCGAACACTAATGGTCACCGCCCACCTCTCCACCCCGCCGAGCTTCCAGGCATTATTCACTACCATCATTTTTCCTTTCACGGCTTGATCCAATTCCCCTCCTCCGTAACTTGGCGCTGTCCAAGCAGTCCTTCTCGCACCTTAGGTAGTTGAATAATGTCTTCCGGGTCTTATCAGGAGGTATAAATAAAGGCCGATTGTTGTGATGAATGCAGGGCACCTGGAGACTAATGCTGAGAGGGACGGGGGGGGGGGGGGGGGGGGGCGGGTGCAAGACACGATGCATTATGGGAAAATGGAGGATTCAGGCTGCTCTAGGAGCCGTAAACAACCAGGAACGGGTCATGGACTAACAGGAAAAAAAAGAATCGAACGATAATGCAAAGTGAGCCATTTTCACTTAACCATTTCTCAGCCGTTCTTTAAACATTAGACCGCTAAGTATATTAACGGGTGGTTATCCGCAGAGCAATTGAAGGGGCCGCATTGAGGCGGACACTTCCGCTTCTCGCTTGTAAAGCAGCATGGCAGGGATTCGCTCGCGCCGTGGCGCGCATCGATCTGCAAGGCCCCGGACCACGCCGCGTCGATAACACTCAACGCTCAATGTCAACGATAGACTTTGCTAATGCCAGACGGGGGCGTCGTATGACCGGACGCCCTGAAGATCTCTGCAAAGCGGCTCATTTGGAATCACAGGTCGCTGATTGTTTAAAAAATAGTCAATTTCGATGCTGCATCCATTGCAATTATCATCCCTCCGCCTGTCTGAATACAGATTACCCCAGATAACACAGGACACGAGGCAGAGGACACCAGTGCAATTAGCAGTTAATTATGTGCTTTTATCTAAATCAACCTACAGCTCTGCATTTATTTTATTGATTTTTTTAAATAAATATTCTTTACATATGAATTAATGCATCATGTGCCAGGGAATAACAGCGGGACTGTGCCAAGGACTTGAACCTACAATTAGTTACAAGTAATTATTAACAAGTCTGGGTTCATTATTTAAAGGTTGCAAAGCCTAGTGCATGTTTTCATCTCAAGACCATCAGGGGCAGGGAGGAACACAGGGGAGGTATCGTATGATATGTCAGCAATATGCAACAAGCAGACTGTTCGTCTATCAATTAAGCATCAAAATAAAATAACTATTAAAACGCTGTGACCTCCTGACACGCGTCACCGCACTTTGGCGTGAACCGCATTGCTTACATTATAGTATAATATAATAAAACATTATAGGAACGGATACACAAGTGTCATTTATGTCAGAATCGTCAAGGGTTAGGCTTGCCTGCCGCCACCGGAACTCATCTCGTTCACATTCCGGTCCATTGGCAGCGATTGCACAGCAAGCCATTGTATTTTCATGGCTACTTTCCTTCTTCTAATTAAAGTACAATTCAATTGCGGGGCAATTAATTACAGACGGCTGTCAGTCAGCTGTGAATAATACATTAGGGATGGTGACATACACTGAAAGAAAGTAATTTATGTGACACTTGGAAGAAAAAAAGACACAGGAGGAAGAAAGGTGGATAAGATACACCGGTTACACTATTGACTGAGTGGAACGTGAGCCGATTCTATCTATCTTACCCCAGAAACACTGAGTGCAGATTATCTGATCTCTGTAATGCATTCCCTGCTCAGAGATACCCATTTGGATGCTCCTCACTTTAATGGCCGAACCATAAATCGGACACCAATCACGGCTCCTACGCAGATGCTAAATCTTTCCCGATATCATTGCGGACAGTTATATTACACCTGACATTCAGTGAATAAGAAAATTTATGCCAGTTTTAAAGGAGACTTACAAGCGTACTAAGCAAATCCTAATCAGATTTCTACAGCGCGCACCTTGCTTTCGGGGAGGTTAGATTTAATGGCTGTCTGCATACAAGGGGCGGAGCCCAGACTGAATTGTGGGCGGGGTCTCTGCATCTAAAAGGCAAAGACCAATGAGGCAGAGAGCTGAGAGACGGGACCTATTAGGGCACAGATCCAGGTTGGCTTTCACAGGAAGGGAGTGATAAGAAAGATATTACATATTTAATCTGGGCTGTAGCAATAGCAGAAAGATAATTATGATGTTATCATCTACAACACATTCACATTAACATACTGTGACTTTATCAACAGGGACAAATCCCTTTAAACAAGCACCTGACAGATATTGAAAAGCACACACAGGAATTGATCAAAAGTATGTAATTATACATATTTGGTTAATTCAGAGTATGAACAGATAATCTTCAGAAACGATGCATGCATTTAAAAATATATTAAATTAAACCCATCCTAATGTTTCTGCATTTCATATATAATCTTCTGTCAATATCCCTCAAATGTCACTGTTGCTAATGCATGACCGTATCATTACACAACACTTATCTGACAGAAGGAGGCCGTCTTGAGGTGTTTGTAGAAAAAAATATATAATGTGTACAGAAAACCAAAATGCTCAGAGGACATTTTCCTTCCACCTAAGTTCTCTCCAAGCGTCTGGAAGGGGTGACCTGAAATCCCAATGTCGTTTAAGCAGCCCGTTGGCAAGGAAACACAACATGACCGTAAGCGGAAGACGTCTCCTGCCCTTCTGAATATGGGAGTTCCAACCAACACAAGCACCGCACAGGGACACCAAAGGGGTGGTCTTACCTGTGCGGACTCACTCATCAGACACCGCCGGTCCCTCCTGAGTCACGGACAGGTCCTCGTACTCTGCAGGCGCGCGAGAGAAAGTGAGCAGCTATTACACACGGACGGGCCGCACTTATGTGTCTTTTTATAACCAGCCGCTGCTTGGGTTTTACTACTTGCAAGCAATGCAGGAAGATGCACCGTTTCAGTGATCCAGGGGGGTGCGTGTGTGTGTGGGGGGGGGGTGTCATTAGCGATTTCGGAGCAGCTCTGGGAACATGGCAAGCTCATGGGAGTTTTCCTTGCACAAAAATGTCCTGAGGGCAGAAGGAAAAAATATTGGTTCAGATAGATAAACAATCAGATTATAGAGGAAGTGAGAGCAAGCAACTACAGGAGGCAGGACCAACTAATCAGACGTCTTGGTCAGACCTCCTCTAGTTGCTTGGACCCACCTCGTCTACAATCTGATTGGTTATCTTTCCGAACCAATCATTTTTACTTCTGCCCTCAGAACTCCCGCGATCACATGGCGCCCACGGCGGGTTAACTCAACTTTGTACTCGCTGGGATTCTTGTGACTTTGCCGTGGCAGTCACAGCTCGTGGAATGTGCTGAAACACAGGACGATAAAAGGACTCATCTAATATTTTTCGGAAGGTGGTTGGGGCACGGTTGGCTGTCATGGAGCGAAGCGCTGGGGGGGGCTGTGCTGTACTGTATGTGGTAGGGATATCAAAAAAAGCCACGTAACATTCATGATCTGCCCTTGTCAGACGGTGCTTACACACACACTCAGGCAAGCATCCCAGGCCCTCGGGCATTTGCCCAAACGGCTGGTGATATTTAGGGCCTTCTGGTACCAAATAACATCAGTCATGAGCTCGATTAAGTTGGGACACGTGTCCGGCCCATAAGTGTAACGTCCTCCTGGGTTTCTCAAACCTATAGAAAGTCAAACCAGGCAGGACCACAGCAGGCTGAGAAGGTTCTCCCCTCGAGAGGATGACCGATCTACACAGTCGTCCACATTGCAATCGCATCCACAAGGCCACAGGGGGGGGGACAATAAAGCACACTTAGAACCCCCCCTATTTTCAGAACTGCTCAGAAATTCATGCAATCGGCTGTTCCCCACGATACAGATTTCACTTTGCTGACAAGCTATTCGCATCAACAGCAAGCAAATATTTGAATGAAACCTTAGCATGAGCCGGAATTTAAAAAAATGTCATTTATACCTCTGGAGGGTAGCTAACCTTGAATGAAATAACTCCAAGCGATCCCAGTCACGTGTCAATTTCACATCACTGCCTCCCCGGCATGCTGCATCTTCTAGAAGGGCACTGAGCACATTTTAAGCCTTGGGCTGAATATTATATTACAGCAAACCTACAGGAGTATGAGGACTGATGCTTGAAAACATTCTACAGTTACAATTTTTATTTGTGCCGTCCCTGGGATTTGATCTGACGACCTTCCGATCACAGGCACAGCACCCCGAACCCACTGAGGAACACACCATCCCCACAGCACATTTACATATGTAAATATTTGTTTATTTGACACTTGCATTACCAGCTGTCACTTTACTGCTAATTGCACGCTATTCACTTAAAGCTCATACTCAAGATGACAAAAAATAGTTTGGGCAAATCAGACAGGTGCTGGGGCACCTTCCTCCCAAACGTACCTAGTCTAGAGTACCTTTAGTAGCTTGCATGCCTTTGTGTTGAGAAAGGTGGGCACTTGAAGGTCTGTTTAATGTGGCTCACTCCCCCGTCGCTATATAACCCACTGTGCCGTGCAGAGAGAGCGATGGCTGGAATCCGTTACAGTGGAAAACAGAAATAAAACGAAAAACTTCTGGGATAGTGTTTTACTGTCACATTAGACCCTTGAGCTGACACGGTGAGTGATTTTGAAAATTTAGTGCACGGAATACTCCGTACTCGAAAGCCACGCTCCGCTTGCGCTGTCGGAGTTGGTGCCGTTTCGCAGGAGAACAGCTGATTGGCCAATTGCCTCGTCCAATGGCTTATGTCATCTTGAATGACCGGCGACCATAAAACTCGTTGATGCCAGCGGTGCAAGAAATGAAACTAGACTGATTTATGATGTTTCTTACACTTTACCAAGCCAGTCTATGAAAAAAAATTAGCCGGAAAAACAGCAGGGTTTTATTTATCGATTCAGTCCAGCGCTCCGTTCTGCAGTGCGTATGAATGTTTACTCTGAAGGGGCTTTTTAAGAAACAAAAAAAAAAAATTCCATCACAAAGAAAACACTGGGGAGAAAACCCAACAGGATTCGGAGACCACAAGGCCTGTCAACCCATCAGGCGACATAGGCAGCTGCCTAGGGCGTCATCTCCTGAGAGATGCTGACTTAGCAATGCAGTTTCACTTTATCTCAGACAGGGGGCGCCAGTGGTGAAGTTTGCTTAGGGTGGCACATGCGTCCTACTCAATACAGGAGGCCAGGACCAGTGGCCTTCAGTGGGAATAACAAGCTGTCAACCAGAGACTAGAGCTTTGTATTTATACTTGGACACCCCTACAGCAAGGGTGTCCAACGCCGGTCCTGGGGAGCTACTATCCAGTAGGGTTTCTATCCTACCGGCTTCTGATGAGCCACACCTGCTTCTGGTATTTACCTGAGAACTAGTGTGGCTCATCAGAAGCCAGGTAAAATAGAAAACCTGCTGGATAGTAGCCCTCCAGGACCGGAGATGGAGACCCCTTCCAGTCGCCATGATGCTCACATCTTAGAAACAATAAATCTCAATCTGCTCAAATATCACGAAAGCTCCAAAGACTAACAGTAAAATTTCATATTTCTATTAGAGAATGGGGCTGTTCCACAAAACAGGATTTCGAGGAGTTAGGAGTTAGCTTGGTTAATTTACAAAAGAAGTCATGATTGTCCATTAGGAATGCCCTTTACCTAAACTCTAATTGGACGATCATTACTTCTAACTTAAGGTTAATCCAGCTAACTCCGAATTCCTGCTTCAATAACCCCCCCCCCAGGACCTGCCTATCAAGTAAACACTGTTAGACAGACCCTATGCAGACAGACTCAATGCAGCACTGCTGTTCCCCTGAATCAGAGCTCCAATGCGGCTCCAACACTAACACTAACACTGCAGTCAAGCGATGATGCCACCTAGTGTTTAAAAGCCTCAATGCAAATAGGAAGCAATGACAGTAAAGGGGAGGGGGGTTCTGTTTCACTGTGTTGTTATATAGCTGTTCCCCCCCCCCCCACCCCATTTTAAAAATCTGCACCATCGCCACAGAAATAACCACAAACAAATATAATTTAAGAAAATGGCGCAGGGTGCTGTGCTTCTTATCACGTTGTTGCCGGTTTGAATCCCAGGATCGGCAGAGGAGTTTCACCGGGGGCCACTGAGCAAGACCCTTAGCGCTCAATAGCTCCAGGGACCATGTGACCCTGCTTCCTCTCAAAAAAAAAATGTATGTCACTTTGGATAAAGACATCATATAATTAAATAAAATGGAATCAAAATGAAAGGAACCTCAACATCCAAACTGCTGAATGTGGCGAAGCTGTCGGAGCAGTACATCTTCATAACAAATCCCTCTCCTGTGAGACTCCGCACGCAGGCCCAACAATGCAGTTAAACGACGCCTCTTTAAAAACATTTCAAAGAGCCCTGACGCCATTTCAAAGTCCTCTGGTCTTGGGCATAGCAGACCCTCATTTGAAGTTCGCAGTGGGCAGCATCTGCTTGACATGCCACGCACGTGATAAACAGGACATGTCAAGATTGCTGCTATCAAGAGGTAGCAAAAACAGAATCAACCAAAGAGGTAGCAAAAACAGAATCAACCAAAGAGGTAGCAAAAAAAGAATCAACCAAAGAGGTAGCAA
>JAODKE010000092.1:1424781-1448287 GCA_026779605.1 Mormyrus hasselquistii
GGGGGCAGTGGCAGCAGCGATCATTGATTTTTATTCTTTCCAGGTTAAATTGATTACTCTTGCTAGAGACTGAACAAATGTGAGAAAACATTGACCTTTATCTGAAATCAGGACTTGCTCACAGATTAATGGCCGCCTATTATATCTGCCAGTTATGATCTGTAGCTGCCCGGCTGCCCGCTACAGTTGTGCATGTAGCTTTAGCGAGGATTTTCTAGAGCTTTCCGCAGCAATCTGACCCTCAAACGTCATGTATTAAGAATTAACCGTCATGCATATATGTGTTTGTGTGGATGTATGTGTTATGTACCAAATGTTCAGAAAATGTGATAAAAAAACCTGTTATTTTGATGTTTAACTGGTGCTGACATGCAACGATACAGACAGCTTTTGACTCCCTGGAACAACCATCAACAACAGACTGACACTTGGCAAGGCTGTGAAGGAGGACCTGAAAGAACCCTTCAAAAGCACAAATTGCCCTCTAATAACACAGACCAGATTTGTTCAAAATATGGCCTTTTCTCTGACTCTTTATGAGATTAAATGCAGGACATTGAAGAATCAGAACTGGAAGAGGAGTCTTAAGAATAGCGTGAACCACATGTAAAACAAGCGGATTCTTGATCAAACCACACCTGAACTTTCACGCAAAGCATAACTGAACAGTGCACTGATTGGAAAAGCTGAAGGTGAACCAGAACGAGGAGAGAAGGACTCAGTTGTCACAAAAATAAATGCGGGAAGCTCTATGACCTGAACAGAAGGCAGACAGTTCTAGAGAAATTTTGTCCATGTGGACACTATGAACTGACTCCACTGGACAGCATTTAATAATATCAGGCGTAACATTTTTTGCTTGTCAAATAGCAGTGATTGAAGGTAGCCATGTAACAATATCATGCACACTATAAGTAAAGGGCCCAGATGCAAAACCCGACGCTACCCTGGGCTGTGTCAAAAAAGACCCAATGCTGGTTGTGTTTTCCTGTTTCTAACACCCAGAAATTGACACTTTCCTGCGGTCCTGTCACATGGCTGTATTGCCATCTATACGCAAAGCATGTCTTGCAGTGACACTACTCTACTGACTGACAGAGAAACACGTAAACTGCATCAAGCACGACCACCTGCGTAATTTTTTACGACAGAATTTCTATTGCCACTATGTCTCTATCCTCATATCACTGCCCCGCTTAGAGCTTCGGATCCAACAAACGTCCGTGTTAGATATTTATTGGGCCAAATTAACTACAAAATACGCTTCGCTGCGTAAACAATCAGTTTGAAGGCATACTTTTATAAACATAACGACCGCGCGATGTCTTCACAAAATAACCCAAACTTACTGCGATTTAATTTTTCGCATTTAGATTGAAACAATTATCTGCTCCATAAAGTGCAATTGGCTCCTCAATGACGCCCGTCACAAAGGCTTTGATACGCAACAGCCCGCGGGAACACAGCTTGAATGGAGGTGTAACTAGGTACTTTGTAAAACCTGCAGTTATAGCTGTGTTTAGTGTTGTGAATACAACAGAGGTGTTGATTCTACTGAATAATATGCATGTTTAAGCATTCCCGGTTCTCGCAGTAGGTATATTAAGACGTTACGGGGCAAAGCACTAGCGGGAAGGATATCAAATTGTCCACTAGGGCTGAGCAATTAATTGAATTTTATTTGATTTAAGATGTTGGCTTTCAATGATTATCAAAACAAAATCATTGAAATAAATGATTATTTTGTCGCATTTCGTTTCGCATGAATGCTCCCGTTTTGTCTTGTGTTATAAATACAGTGCACCTCCTTTCAGTCCATTTCTTTTTGGTTTCTCAGTTGAGTTACATTTAGAGTCCAAGCAAATAAAAAATGAAATGCTTTTTAAGTTCAATAGATGCATGATGTTTTAAAAGTCAGTTAGTAATCGTGTTGCATAATTGTGATCTCAGTATTAATCAAAATAATCGTGATTATGATTTTTATCATAATCAAGCAGCCCCACTGTTCACCCACACATCCACACATGCTGTACGCTGAAAATGACCACAATGCAGCTCAACTCATCAGCATCAACTACGAGCCGGCGGGGGCCGAACAGCCCGCATTGCTGACAGCATCAGTGCCCCCATCCCTCGGCGATTCGAAGGGGCTCTGCAAATTTGCAGGAGCACTGGACCCGAGCTGCAATGTTCCGGGCCATAAAACATTCACCGGTGTGTTTCTCCGCCAGAGTAGAGGATCTCACGGGGACTATTACGTGAGCTGTCTATGATGGTGACATCACCCCCCCCCCCTCCTCCCAACCCCTGAAGCTCAGGCAAGACTTTCATTGGTTCCTTGAGCTCCAGGCTTTAGTTCTGCAGGCTAATCCTCTTGCCTGGCGGCTCTGAAGGTTGCAGCAAAATAAGTTTGATCCCGCTTAGCACTGCAGCAAACGCAGACGCAACGGTAGCATGCAGAGCAGTCGCTTCCAGTTTTACAGTTTGCACGCGCCGCACGCACGACTGTGCAGGTCGGCTCCGTGGACAATGGGGGCTGTTTCATTCCCAACTGTAATATGCTCACAGTCTTAATTATGTCATACATTTTAAGTGTTACTGCAATTAGAACACACTGTAGCTTTGTTTAAATATGAGTGTCAACATTAAGAAATTCGTAGAGCCTTATACGAATACGTGCAAAGCCGAGATGGTACTAATGAGATGAAAGCAAATATGTATTTTTTTCTGGCAGCGACATTAAATATTTGAAACAGAAAAGTACCCGCATTTTGGAAATAGCATTTTTGTAATTCCACGTTCTGCACTTGTTTCTGCCTGCTCCTTTTCTACCAGTTACTGTACCCACATTCACCCCCTCATCTTCTGGGATCAACCAATTAACCTCCCACAATTCAATCCTAATCAATTTATTTGCGACGTACTTGCATTTGGTGGCGCAAATAAGCCCAGCAGAATATGCGTTCAATACACCTAGTACGACCTGCTAAGTTTGCATGCCTCTTGCTAAGCAAGGAAACTCAGCTGACAAACACACAATAAAATAATTCGCACTTGCAATTACTTCATAGGCATTTAAATTTTTTATATTTTCACAAGACCTTATCGTACACTTAGAACTATATTAAATTTCTCACTAAAATTAATATTCATTGCCCCTATCTAATGAACCATTATAACATACCAATATAGTTATCTCATTTGGAATCCGTGACAATAATTAATAGCAAAATCTAATATCTTAGTTTAGATTAAGAATAGTTCCACCCGAAAGTCCTTCTTTAAATTAATCGTCCTCGGTGAGCAATATCCTTATGCCAACATGGAGCGCTTCTTTACCTGTCAAGCGCATTTAATAAAGATTGCAACCTTAACCATTTTTATGCCAGAGGTAAGATTATCAGATATGTGTAAGCGAAAATTAAAGATAACTATGCAAACTATTGGAAAAGCTAACAGCCCGGAAAAAGTGTAGTTTGAGTTTGATTTGAAATGACAATACAAAATCTGTCATTAATACCAACTAACGGAATTGCGTGTAATAACTACGTTAAAAATTCTCAGTTGACGAGTCTTAGTATATGCATTTTATAAAGTAACAGTTTTATATCGAACGCCTGAAAGATTTCAGTGTTTAAGCATTCAAATACACAGATGCATTGGCTTCAAATCTCCGATTTTACCAGCAAAAGGAAAAATATTTTAACTCAAACTAGTTTACTTACTTTTGGTCTTCTAAGAACACACTGGGTATTAGTAGGATCTTGCCATTTTCAGACAGCGTATTCACAGAGCATTTCAAATTGTGGGATTTATCTTTGGCATGGTGTTATAATAAGATTATTTTCAAAACGTCATGGTCACCCTCTGCACATCTCAGCCGCCAGGTGTCTCTAACGCCACCGCTGTACATTATGTCTGCGATTTAAACCAGGGCTGTGAAACCATTAAAAAAGTTACTAAATATGTCAAAGTGATGTGAAATGTGCAATTCAGCAATAGACATAATCTATACTTAAAACGGTAAGTTAACTAGAAATTAAAATACACACTGAATAAGACCTACACTGTTTCAAATTACTAGCACTCCTTAAAATTCTGTAACTACTCGTCAGGTAATGTGCTGTAAATTTATTTAGCCAAATACATTATACATTTAAATTAGCACAAAAGTATTCCAAAAAACCAGCTTATTGTTAACATTATATATAAACTACATTTTGACATTCTGTGACATAGTTTACACTGCAAGGACCCTTGTACATGGCTACCCGAAAAAATCGCCATACGTGATGTTTTTCGAGTACCACCGTCAGTACAAAGCAGTCATAGAAGTATAAGTAATAAACATAATAACGTATCTAAACATATGATAATTACAATATTATTTAAATAATTACACAGTTTCTTTATTTTTCATAAGGCATTATACCGAGACGCAATATTGAGGTCCTTTCTGAATCCGCGACCGAGAGAATGACGTCTCACATACGGTTTTCAATCAGCTGATTCCGCGAAGGAGAAAAATAGCAAATTAAATTAATGGCTGCGCGCTGCGGAAACTTGGCGGTTAATGATATCCCATTGATCGCTCGTTGACATGAGTCGTTTTAGTAAGTATTTGATGTTTGGTGTGTGTGGAAGTGAAGTGGTTACGCTTGTGAGACGCGTTTCTGCTAAGTCAGTGGCATCCCTGCCTGTGGCCTGCTTTGTTCCATTTCCATACACTTACTGTGAACACAGGTGCTAGCTGTTGACTGCTGTGTATCCGTGTTACAGTGATCATATCATTTTAATTATGTCTGTGTTCGAATTCAGTCAGCACATTTGTAAAGATATGTATATATGCCATTTTAGTGACTGGCTTGCTAATTTAACTAGTTACGAAAAACAGCTAGTTACTTGTACGGACATTATTGGCTTTTTACCTAGGTCAGCTGGTGGAGACCGTATTGTCAAAGGCTAAATTTGTATATTTTCCAAATTCCTGAACTGTAAATGTGCTTGTCGTTACACGATGTAGCTTGTCGAGATCAAATGTATATTCTCTAACGACAGCCCTGTGTGCTGTCAGACACTTAATTTTTTATTAAAACGGTGTGCAGTTTGTAGATTTCAGAGAAGTTCTAGGCATATTAATACTTAGTTACCCAGACAAGTATGGAGTTATTTTTTCGTCTGCTGACTTTAATGTTTTGTATGTTGTAAGCTGGGAATCACACAGGGTTTGTCAGCGCTTGATGAGTTAGACTGCTCGGCAACATTCTGCTAACTGCGGCCGATTGCCACACCAGGTGCGGTTTCTTCAGTGAACTCGCTTCCCGCTGCACGTTAACGAGTTGACCATGGACAAGATTCTGGAGGCCCTGGTGGGCTCGACTCATTCGGTCCCTGTGAAGAAGGCCATCGTGAAGAAGGTGGTGGAGGCGGCAGAGAAGGAAGTGACGGTGGAACAGTGCCAGGCGCTCTACAGCCTCACCACACGCCTCATCCTCCTGGGAGAGGACGCCTTCCAGAGGCAGGTGGGCTTCCAGGTGCTGGAGGCATATGCACGGTACCACCGCGCGGAGTTTGAGCGCTTCTTTAGCCGTGAGTTTGTCCTGGGTCTCCTCCAGCAAGGCTATGGCACCCTGGACCGGAAAGACCCGGCTATAGTGGACTACATCCACAGCTGCCTTCGTCTCCTCATCAGCTGCCCCTCGGTGCTGGAGATCTTTAGCGTGCTGCAGGTGGAGGTGCTGCGCGTGGTGTGCGAGCGGCCCGAGCCGGCCCTCTGCGCGCGCCTAGCCGGCATGCTCTCGGACTTTGTGCAGTGCATCCCCCGCGACAAGGCAGCCGTCTTGTTCTGCCAGCAGCTGGTCAGGACTATCGCCTACTTCCACTGCGCCGCCAGCCGGGAGAGGGAACTGCGCGAGTATGTCACTCAGGTCACCAAGGTCAGCACCTTGCTCCAGAACATCTGGAAGGCTGAGCCCACCACCCTGCTGCCCTCGCTGCAGGAGGTCTTCGCCATCATCTCCTCCACAGGTGAGGCTGTGCAAGAAAAATGTTAATGCTGAAGCCCAACATGTGACTAAAGCAGTAAGGAGCTTAACTTGCATTGCCTGTCTCACTCATACAGCATCTCCTGATCATCTAGATCTTTTAATGTCATCATCTCCATCAGGCCTTCCCTGATCCTTCATTCACTGTATAATCTGTAACCTCCATAGCTGTAACAATAAACGGGATTGTCAGCTTTAGCTGTGAAGCTCTGGCTTTCAGATGGGCATGTTTCCTTTCCCCAGTGTTCGTCCATCTGCATACAATGTGAGTTCCTGCTCTATTTTTGTGTGGCTGATCTCTGCTGTGTCTCTACACTGCGGTATTTTAACTGCGGCAACTGTATCTTTGCACAGGGGCTGCCAGAAAATGTCAGATATAAATGTATACTCCGGTACTGCATTATGTGACTGGGGGCGGTACAGATCAGTATGCGTATGTTTTTGGGTGCACATCAGCAGTCAGAGTAGATCAACGGTTGGTGCACTTATTCTGTGTACATCAGTAGTGTAACATTTGTAGTCTCTTGGTTTATTTATAGCTAATCCCTATTTACTTATTTACATGCATCCTTTTCTCTGCCCACCTGCTTTATTGTTTTAAAGTGGGGTTATTCAAATCATGGTCCTCAAGGTCCGATCACTGCTGTTTTTCCAGGTTTCCTTTACCCGTGAGCCACTTGTGAAGCCTCTGGCCAATCAGAATCAGTAATTATTTAACTACCTGCTTGGGAGAACTGGAAACAAGGCCTTGTATTAGAATCGAGGTCCAGATTTGATTTAAAGTTTCAGATGTGTTGAAAGTTAACAGGCAGTGTTTATCTGTTTGGATAAAATACTGCTTGTACTGCAGAGGTGGTGGAAATTTCAGGGCCAGAAAGTAAAAATCTGGTCCAAGATTTCACTTCAACTAACCAGCTGAGTAATCTGTAACCGTGACTTGTTCTACTCAAGTGGTTGGTTGAAGAAAAATCTTAGAAAGGATTCTTACTTTCTGGACCTGAAATTTCCGCCTATGTTTTACTGTCACATTTAGATGAATTTTTAGTAGTTGTATCAAGAGGCAGTTTTATGTATATTGTCATATATACAGATGGCTTGGATTTACCAGTGAACATCTTTCTTAGCTGAATCCTGTTCCTTCACCACCCCCCCCAGCCAGAATGTTTTCATTCCAACCTACTCTGCTTTCAACCCGCCACTTTCATTATTAGCCTATTAAGCACCATATGAGGTTGATTAAGGTAAGTTTGGAATGAAAACATTCCAGCAGGGGGGGGGAGGCGTCAGGAACAGAAATGAAAAGAACCGGGGGAAACTCATCTGCACTTTCATTGTTTTCACGCACATCCATGTTTCCTCACTGTGATACAGCCCCCCACCCCACCCCCCAGCACCGTCGTGGTGGTGGGTTGTGCCGAGCGCTGATGCCCCCTCACCCTGTGGCGTTTGTGCCCCGCAGAGCCCTCATTTGATCCCTCCATAGCCCTGGCCAGCCTCGTCCAGCACATACCTCTGCAGATGATCACGCTGGTCATCAAGAGCCTCACCACCGACCAGAATGTGAAAGACGCCAGCATGACCCAAGCCCTCTGCAGGTCAGCTCGCCGGAGCCCCGACCGACGCTTAACCGGATTTTGCCACACTGCTTCAGAAACTTCAGTCACACTGCATGCGTAGTGGTGCCTAAATTTAAGGATTCGCATTTTTGAAACAAAAATCTTTGCTCTTATGGTTTATGTTTTTAATACAGTGGGTTTGCATTTTACGCATATAAAATATGCTAGTTAAACTAGTCGTGTAGCAGTGCTGTTTTTATTTTTCAATGAGAGAAATTTCTTTCAAATATACTTGAAATTTCAGAACAAAACTCTTGTGTGAAAAGACTTCGTAGTGTAGTTTTTTTAAAACCAAATCGATAGTCTGGGCCGCGGTTTCGGTTGAGTTTGTCGTCTTGAGTTGTGCTGTTCTGTCTCAGTGCAGTGAGTGGTGACCTCCTGTGACTATCCTGACCTTCCAGGATGATCGACTGGCTGTCCTGGCCTCTGGCTCATTATGTGGACACGTGGGTGATAGCCCTCCTGAAGGGGCTGGCTGCCGTGCAGAAGTTCACCATCCTCATAGATGTCACGCTGCTGAAAATCGAGCTGGTGCGTATGGCTGCGAGCTTCTTGATGGTCTCTCACTGGATGGATCTGGGACAGTTATAGACTCAGCCGGTGTTGCATGAGTGAATTCCACTCAGCTGGGGAAGTGGAACATCTCTTCTTGTGTGGACGTCTTTGAAGGCCTGGAGGAGCAGTGGCCTGACTCTCTTGCATCCACGAGATGGTCTCTCTATGTACTGCTGGATTCAGCTGGTCCCCTGTGTCTCTCTCTGTGCCTGTAGGTTTTCAGCCGGCTCTGGTACCCGATTGTGAGACAGGGGGCGCTGACGGTCCTGTCCCACATGCTGCTGAGCTTCCAGCATTCCCCCGAGGCCTTTCATCTGGTAGGTCTGTCTTCCGGAGACGAAGAATACCGTGCCTTTGTGGTGTTCGCCCCCCTGCTGGATGCTGTTGTATCGCTGAAGTCATTTGTGTCTGTCCGGAATCCGTCTCTTGTCGGTGAAGGTCACCGCTTTATGTTATTCTCTCCGAAGCTGTCAGGCTGCTGGGTGCAGCAGTTATTTACCTGTCGCGTGAAAACCTTGTGCCGCCCCAGGCTGTAGGGTTGTGCCTTTTTAATTGAGTAATCGGGTTTCGTAATGGCCGAAAACAACGTTCTCCATTTTGTCCGCCACTCGATGGCCCCTGAACTGCCGTTAATACACAGAGAGGTGGGATGTGATGTGGCGTTCTCCTGAAAACCAGGCAGAACCCCTTTACCCTGTGGCCCGTTCCTTTAGGTGGTCCCGCACACGGTCAGCCTGATCCAGATGCTGAAGAGCGATGGGCTCCCTTCCAGCAAGGCCTTCCTCCACCAGTTCACCGAGCTCATACACTGTATGATGTACCAGTATTCCGGCTTTCCTGAGCTCTACGAGAACATTCTGGAAGCCATAAAAGTAAGATGACTAGACTACGGACCCCCGTAGGTGTCATGGTAGAAAAAAAATATCTTGTTGTAAATCGTGCACTCGAGTTGGTAAATCGCACGATTCGTCTTGTATGTTGGTCTACCCTCCCATTGGCACGTTTCAGTACATCACATGAGACTGAAACCTTATTTTTCAGGACATGCCTAAGCCCAATGAGGAAAAGATCAAACTGGTTTTGAACCAAAGTGCCTGGACCTCCCAGTCGAATTCCCTGGCTTCTGGTCTGCCGAGGCTGATGGGTAAATCTGAGACAGGCAAGACGGGCCTGATCAACCTGGGAAATACTTGCTACATGAATAGCATCCTCCAGACCCTATTCATGGCCACAGAGTGAGTAGGCGTTGAATTTCGTCCTTCCTGGAATTCTTGCTTATCCCGTTCTTCCAGAGAAGTTCGTTCTGTCATCCTGTCGAGGGAGGAGCCAAGTGTGATGATGTCTTTTCTCTGATGCCCCGGTCTCCCGGCAGTTTCCGGCGTCACGTTCTGTCATTGCATCTAAGCGGCACCCACACGCTCATGAAGAAGCTGCAGCTGCTCTTCGCCATCTTGGCTCACACTCAGGTACGACCCCCCCCCCCCCCCCATTTACCTGAATCTGCTGTCTACCTTATAAATCCGTCAGCAGTATGTACCTGCCCTCCCCTGCAGAGGGCAGCCTACGCCCCGCGGAGCTTCTTCGATGCTTCCCGGCCTCCATGGTTCACGGCCGGCTCGCAGCAGGACTGTTCCGAGTATCTGCGCTACTTGTTGGACAGGTAACTCGTTGGCCTGTGAGAATGCCACCTTTCCCTTAGTATCCCTGCTCGATGTTTGGCAGTCCTGATCCTGGGGTCCAGCAGGTCTTCCCACCTGGTCTCTGATGAAACCTCATTTTGCACGACATGCTGTGTGTCGCTCTTTGGGCTAAGCCGCTGTGCCTGTGATCGGAAGGTCGCTGGTTCGACCCCCCCCTCTTGAGTCCCAGCTCCCTGGGCGGCTGCCCTTCATGATCAGCTTGCTCTCACCTGCAGAGAACAAGTTGGTGGAGGCGTAAAGACAATTTCTCCACAGGGGTTTAACGACTATCTATTATTATTAATATTATGAACCACACCTGATCTCAGGCAAATAGAAACTCATCAGGTAGGACAGAAAACCTGCTGGATCCCACCAGTCCAGGATCAGGGTGGCCTGTCCTGCTCTAAACAATAACTTGTCCTCTGTAATTCCCCCAACGTGATCCCCACCTATGCTGTGATCTCTGGCATGGCTGAACAGAGAGAGCCAACAAACCCAGTTGCATGCACGATAAATGTTAAGGCCTCCGGAACGTTCTGAATGTCTGTACGGTAGATGTTTATTCCTTGCTGTCTGTCTGCAACAAAGGCTTCACGAAGAGGAGAAGACCATCCGAGCGCTGATGCTGACCGGCCCGAAACACGCCAATGCCAGCAACGGCGACACACCCTCAAACTGCACGGACGAGCCCCAGCACGAGGCGGAGGAGCCCTCGGAAACAGGGGAGGAGAGGAAGACCCTCATCGAAAAGATGTTCGGGGGCCGGCTCTCCACGGGCATACGCTGCTTGCGTTGTCACAGCGTGTCGGAGAAGGAAGAGCCCTTTACGGACCTGTCGCTGGCCTTCCAGCCCGCCGCCCAGACTAGGGGGGGTGTGGACAGTGGCCGGGCGTCGACTTCTGCCCACCAGGGAGCAGTCAATGGCGGCGGCGAGGCCTCAGACATCCCCGGCAGGGAGAGGCAGGCAGGGGGTGATAGCTCCGTGCCTCCGGCCGACTCCCAGCACGCCGTGCCCCCCCTGTCCGTGCCTGACATGGTCAACTACTTCTTGGCGCCGGAGATCCTGGACGAGGAGAACAAATACTACTGCGAGCGCTGCTCCTCGCTGCAGCGGGCGGAGAAGACGCTGCGTGTGCTGGAGGCGCCCGAGTACCTCGTCCTGACACTACTGCGCTTCGCCTACGATGCCAGCTGCCACGTGCGGCGCAAGATTTTGGACAACGTGGCCATCCCGCTGCTGGTCCAGCTCCCCGTGCACTCCCACTCCGGCCGCGGTCCCTCCCCACCCCAGGCACCCTCCCCCGATGGCGGGGAGAACCTGGCCAAGAAACTGAAGCCCTCTGGCGAGGATGGGGAGGAGCGGGAAGCAGAGGAGCGGACGCAGGTGGAGCCAGTGCCGTATGCGCTGTGCGCCGTGGTCATGCATTCTGGCATGTCCTCCGAAAGCGGACACTACTACTCTTACGGCAGGAACGTGAGCTCCAACGATGGGCTCTGCCCCCAGAAGGACGAGCCCCAAGATCCAGCCAACCCTACGGAATCCAACCCTGTGCTCCCCTCCGGCTCCACCTGCTCCCCCCTCACGCTGCAGGAGGCGCCCCAGGCCTCCTTACCCCCGCGTGACTGGTTCCTCTTCAACGACAGCCGGGTGACATTCACCTCCTTCCAGTCGGTGCAGAGCATCACCAGCAGGTTCCCCAAGGATACGGCCTACATCCTGATCTACCGGAAACAGAGCTCGCGGCAAAGCCAAGGCCCCGGGGCCACCAACGGCGTCCGGCTGAGCTCGGAGCCGCCCCTGCAGAAGGACCTCATGGAGGCCGTCACAAAGGACAACAAACTCTTCTTACAAGTGAGTGGAGGTTTATATTAGTGTTGGGAGTTTTCTGCTTTGGTTTATGGTCAGTCATTATCCTCTTCATGGTCTTATGGGAGTAAAATGACATTTTTACTCTTAATTCCACGTCTTCTTCACCCTTGGTCCGTCCCATGCCATGCCCCCCGAGGTTTAGTTTGAACGTTAATCCCAAACAATAGGTTGTCCGATCGTGTCCCCTGACTCAGCAAGCCTGACTTCATCGCGAGAGTCTGAAGTGACGTTAAACCTGTCCTGTGCCAAGCAGTAGGTGGTGTGTATCTGCACCCCTGCCCCACCCCATGGTCTCAGGCCCAGGATCACGGCCGTGCCGTCTGTCATGGGTTGTCTATTGGAAGGGACAGGCTATTTCTGTATTATTTGAACTACAGGTTAATCAGTGCTAAGTGGGCTGCTCACCTATCACCGGGAGGTTCAGCGTTAATGGGCACTAATGTCTTTGCGGTTGTTTCACTTGTTCGCTTTTCTGTGGTTGACCAATGAGGACATGTGCCACTAGGTGGCAGTAGAAAGCCTATTTCTTTTTCAGTGGTCTTGTGGAGAACCACGGCTGACCAGACGCGCTTTCTCCCTTCGTGCCCAGGAACAAGAGCTCAGCGCCCGAACCCGAGCCCTCCAGGCCGCGTCTGCCTCCTGTTCCTTCCGACCGAACGGGTCCGACGACAACGAGCCCCCTGGAAGCTGCGGGCCCTCAGGTGGCGGCGGTGGAGGAGGAGGCTTTAACACTGTAAGTCGGCTGGTCTTCTGAAAGGGAGTGGGAAGCGAGACGGGACCGGCATCAGGAGCATCGCTGTGCGCTGGACCCTGTGCTGGCACCCCTCCGACCTGCTCAAATTGACCAAGCCTTGAAACGCTGACCCCCCCTCCCTTTTTCCAAGTGGTAGCTTCCTGTAACACTGTTTCATTTCTGCATGTATTACTCTCTCGAGACACAGAACTATGGACATAATTTTTTTTTTTTTTTTAAGTAATCTGTAACAAACTTGACATTTTGCCAGGATTACAAGTCATGCAAGACGTCTAATGCAATAATTTGACTCATTACGATGCAATACAAACACGTCTGCAGTTACCACGAGATTTTAATTGCCATGAGTGTGCACAGCGAGAACTTCAGTAGAGAGCTGATTTTAAACTGCAACAAAGACGTGTAAATACATTCTGTCAAGTGCAGTTCTTTGCAAATATATATTTAAAAAAATGCATGTTTAAATGTTTGATTTAACATTATGGTAGGGTTTGGGGAATTGCTATTAATATGCATATTGATTATAATATTGCTATTGCCATTAAATTATTTTCTTGATTTCGGGGAAGTCCTTTGTCATTTAAATACGTTTCGTACACCTCGTTGTAATGGGCTCACACCTTACATTGCAATTTGCCATTATTAAACAGTATTACCATATGTTGGTTCAGCTTCCAGGAAGTGCTGGTGATCAGCATCTTGTGTTTACTATACGCCGGTCATATTTGATTTTCTGTGTACATGAACTTTAACGGTATGATCACAGGTTTATGATAGATGGCCATGTATAAGTGATTTCACTCCGCACAACAGAATTGTGAATCCAACTATAATGTAATAAGAAGACAGCGATATAATGGCGATATTCGTTGTATATGCCGGTCATCTAGAGGGGCTTCACAATTAGCCTTCAAATTAATTAGGGTTCATAATAATATGTATTTTAATGGGACTATAGTTAACGATCCGGATCTGTCATGGTGTACTTTTGAGTGTCTTAATTCCTACAAAGCAGTTAGAGACCTCTAACCGGGTTAAATAGTTTGGGTATGTAGGGTTTATGCAAAAAATGCGGGGTGCATGCGTTTGGGCGGGGGTGCAGTTTTGGCTGTGAACACTTTCCGTTTCAGTGCTTCTGTGTGGCGCTCCGAGGCAGCCTACACAGTATCGACGACAGCGGCAGGGACTGGCGGCTCGCATTCCTGAACCGATTACTGAGCTGCATTCAGACAAACATCTACCCGCATGTGGGTCCTCCGCTAAACTGCAGTCCCCCGTACGCCGTAATATTCCCAAAATAATAATAAAAATTATCCTTTTTCCCTGTAGTTGAAGAGGACTGATATTTTGCATGATTATATAACGTTTGTTTATGTTGTTAACGCCAACAATTAACGCGTATACAGATGAGCTTCGGGCATCTAAGGAATGAGTGTCACCGATGCGCCTTTGAGCATAAATACCGTACTAATCCGAAAGTCTGGTCAACCGCGCAAAGAGAAATAGAAAGAAAGAAGATTGATTTTTGTCATGGATTTGCAACCGTAAAGGCTCTAGATATGGGGAAGTGAGAAAGGAAAACTGGAGATATCAGCAGACTTGGCTTCCCCATTGAGCTCAAACGAAGACAATGAAAAGCTGTAGCCTTTAAGTTGGGGCTGGTATGCTATGCTTCCCCACCCCCACCATTAATTTTACAACACATATATTCCCTATATATACCCTATATTCCCTGTGATGCCTTGAAGAGATAAGTGCCCCTCATTTAGTTGCTGAAACATCGTCTGAAAATACAGACGCAATCGTTTGGGCTCTCCTTTGTACGCTCATCGTTTTATGAACGGCTGTAAAATATATTCTGCTATCCATGTTTGAACAGCTTGCGAGTTAATTTGGACATTCGTCTTTATGAACAGGCCTGTACGTGTTGGCGAATATAACCGTTGAAACAAAGTAATCCAATTAACGGATTAAATGTTTCGTTCTTTAAGTGATAATGGGTATTTGAGAGACCACTATTTTTTTGTATACAAGGTGTTTATAGACTGGATATCTGTTGTGAAGACATATAAAGTTCTAAACAGGCATTAATGCATGCATATGCAATAAAATTACACAATCCTTGTATACTCTGTCATTTATAGACCTACATAAACTGAAAATTATATTACTCAGTATTGTGTGTATACTCTCAGTGGCCACACTATTAGGTACCGTTTGGAGACTCTGGAAATGTGCTTTCGATCTGAATGTTTTTATTTTGAAATTGGAAGGGGCCCAAACCCGGTCCATCCGCCGGAACATACCTCCCTCTCCCCGGTCTTCAAGTTTTATTGTCAGGGTTGGGCCGGTACTGAACATCAACCGTACTTGTATTTGCGATACCAACCTTGGATAGATTCAAAATCGGATCGAAAAGAAAATCAGTAGTATCAGCCATGCCTACACGTTACCACAACCCGCTTGCCCCTCCAAGACGTGAATCATGTGGCTTTTGAAATGGTCGGTTGTTGGTGCGGACGTGGTGGTTCGAGCACCACAGAAATTGCCACTCCCTGGGATTTTCATGCTTTACAGAATCCAGAGTTAACAGAAAATGAAGCGAAACACAAAAAGTGCAGCCAATAGCATAACGATCTGGGTAGAACTGGCTGACTTAAAACTAGCAGGAATAAGTGTAAAAGTAAAAAAATAATAATATAAAATAGGGGGTCCTAGCCAGTACTGGGTAGGTGTGTCTAATAAACTGGCCATTGTGCGCATATTTTCACGATTTCATCTACAGAAAAGTAGGATTTATCTAAGTCTATATAAATCTGAATTTGGTAAATTGACTCCTTTTCTTAGTTTGGTGTCACGTATAACGTTTAAATGTAGTATCAAATCTACGACTTTCTGGCAGATGCTAATTTCAGCAGAAGGTCAGACTAACCGGCCGGGAAGCCTCTCCAGTTGAGCCAACCGGCGCAGGGAAATTACCACCACAACAGCATTCCATGCATAGCTTCTAGGCGAAGAGAATGCGAGGGACCCGGAGCTGGAACTGACTGAAAGTGGATGAGTTTCAGAGTAATATAATTAGACGATTTTAAATCCTGGGGCTCGGAATTGCATATTTAATATTAATGAGAAAGTTTTAAAATAAAACGCAGATAACAAGTAGGTGCAATGGGACATTCTGAATGGGAACATTTTCCGAAAACCTACTGTTGTCGACAAAAATATAATTCGTGCTCAGAATAATTATAGTAACTAATAATATGATTGTTGATATTACTCCTTTCTTCTGGTCTCTGTTCCCATCTGTGCCGATTGTTCCCAAAGATGCGTCTCTACGACGGAGTTCAAAATCCGCGCGCGTTGCATTGTGGTCGTCGTAGTTTGAGCTCCAGTGAGAAGATTCTCGAGGCTACATATCTGAATTGTATTCATATTCTATAGTTTCCGTTGTATTTCCTAAAAAAATAAATAATAGTAATTAATTAAATAAATATTTTTAAGAACGGGGTGTACGTACAATGCTATAAAACGATTCAGAGAGGAAAATTTTGTAAATGACTCCTAAGACAGTCCCAACAATAAAACTACAAGTCCCATGACGAAATGGCTCCCCTCTTTGAACGGCGCCTGTCCCTGGGCAGTCTCCAAAAGAGGCTGAGTTTGGGGAAAAGATTGAGTTACGTGAGCGAATCGTCGCTCCTGACTGTCAGCCACCAGAACGACGCCGAGAAGAGCTGAAACTGGGAGCAAGGTCGGGGGTGGGGGAGAGGAAATCTCAGGTGAAACAGTACTTCGCGCTGGGAATTTTGTTGCCAGAAAAATCGCGCCCACGTTTGTTACTATTATTATTTCCCCTACTTTGAGTCTTGCCATACAAGCAAGCTTTGACTAATGTGTCAAAGTTTGGCAAGTTTGGTGCGCAATGATCGCAGATTTTTTTTAGCATTGTGATTTTTTTTGCAAGGAGAATCACACGTGAAAGTGCATGGCACGGCTGCGGTGGGACCTTTCAGGGGGAAAGTGATCGGATGGCTGGAGTGGAGGTCAGGTCTTGCATTTCTTCAGACCACTGAACTAAGTGTCGGGACGTCCGGATAAGCAGGAGGGACGCCGAAACGGAACGACGGTATCTGTCATCGCAGCAACTTAAGGCACAACTTATTTACACGCGCGCAGGTGGTTTCGCACACATTAGTCCATTATTATTTTTTTAATTGTATTTCTTATTTTCCTACTATAGGTTTTCCACCACCCGCAAAACAGATAAAGATGAGCGGGGGAGATGTGATTTGCTCGGGCTGGCTGAGAAAGTCTCCGCCTGAGAAGAAGTTAAGACGTTACGTAAGTTAAACCCTTATTATTTTAAAGTCGTGGGAAAATGCATGGTAGAGAGTCTTAACACTTGCTGCGGGCAACGCGGGACTCGACTTTTTTTTTTTCTTTGTTCGGTTTGTTTTGATGTAGTGATAAACACCACGTCGGAATAAAAGTCGGAATTCTGTCATTTCTTCGGTGCAGAGCCCACATTCCTTTAGCTGCGCATTACGGACATATACCTCCCATGGCCTCGGATGTTATAGGGAAATGTCGATCGCTGGGAAAATGTTGACATCTGCAACCTCGCGAGCGAAGGCCACTTTATTGGAGCTTTCATCTTCAGCAAACTAGACCTCTGCTCCCATCCCCACATAATCGCCCCCTTGCTGAGAGGGTAAAGCACAAAGAATGCGTGTTTACCCTAGGAGCTTAGTTAAAATGCAGGATGCACGCCTTATAGCATTCGGAGGATTGGCTGACCCGGCTTTCCACGATCGTTAAGCTGTTACTCTTATTTTGGATTCGCATTAACAATGTTTGCTGCAGGTTGCCCGTGGCCGCGTGCGACACGTGACCGTGTAAAAAAAAAAAGTTCTAAAGCGTTTTCTTTTGAGTTATATCTCAGTGTAGTTTATACGGGTCCGTGAGGTATTTAGAGGCATGTTCGAAATCATTTTGTTGAATTACTTCCTGTAAAAAAAGGATTAAAAACATAAAACGCCTTAGACTTTTACAGAGAACTGTTAAAGCGCATTAGCACACAGAAAACAGTAAAGGACCGTGTTTTAATCTAGGGACCATGTTATGCGTTATGATCAGGGGCTCCATGAAGGCATATCACGCCCCCCAGTTCAGACCAATCAAGATATTTTCCAATTTTTCTACGCACCCAATCATTCAGAGGCCCTTGGAATCATCCTAAATCTCCCCGCCCCCTCACGGCACCCTTTATTGCATTATGATACAACTTGCACCTAAATATTTTGGTTGTTGGCAGGATTAATCACTAGTATGTTGAATGTCTTGCGTGGTTTGCTGAAAACGAGATGCACTCTTAACGATGTAAGCCTTTTGCTGCAGTCACTGATTTGTTTATAAAACTCAGTGACACACTAGCCTAGCTTGTCCAGCAGTATCTGGCACGTTAGAAGGGATCACCTGTGTGATGATTAAGACTGGTGCCTCATTGTCCGATTAATCTTTGAAATGTGGACCCAGCCACTTTGGATCACGCCACACAGGTGTAGTTTCACTGTTACTCTTGCATCTCTTCAGTAGACTTTGTCCAGAATGACCATATAAAACGAGTTACTGTTTGAAGTGCTGTTACCTAATTTCTTGTACCCGTGTTAGCCTGAGAGAAAACGCTTCTTCTGTTCTCTCCTGACATAAAAGCCTGTGGCCTTCTTGAATTTCAGCTGAGTTTGGGCTGCTTAAATATTCCAGCGACGCACAATATAAAGGCTTAACAGGGAATTTTATTCTCGTTGCTGTCACGTTGAGGACCTGGCAGGATTTCGGCCTGGCAGCTGGATCGGAATCTGTGTCATCCCTTGTCGAGATTTGGAAGTGGTGGCTGAATTGTCGTGCATCACTGGATTCAATGCTGTCCTCCCGCAAACCTGATGGCGAAAGCGGAAAATGTCACTGCACAGAGTTTTTGCGGCTGTGATTCCACACGTAATGTGCCAGCCTCAATTATCACTTAGCTGCCTGTTCGCTGTTGTCGCGGAGACCCAGTGGGAGTGCCAAATTAGGGCTGGAACGTGTCGGGATGCCCTGGGGTCACTACTGGTAAACCTTTGGCACGCTATTCTGGCTTTCTGTGTCTACGTCGTTGCACCTTGATGGAGCGTGGAGGCGTGGGGCAGCCTAAGGCACTGAGATGCCCGCTCAGTGTGTGCATGAAATCTTCTTCAGGTCACATGACCACCGAGAGATTGGCGGACCTTCCTGCTGTTTCACTGGGCTGTTTTTCTGTGAATGGTAGCCTGTCATCTGAGGTCCGATCCCGTCACTGGGACGTGGCTATGAGGTGCCGTGGTCTTTTTGTGTTTTTCAGCACTTGAAATATAACACGTGGTATTTCTAAATGTGCACAGTAACAAAGCTGTTTTATGCTGGTCCCCCAGACTTATTTTTCTACTGCTTTTTGAATTCATGGAAAAGATCATTCTTGTTATGCTTGTAAACGGTATAAATCACATTTGCCTCTCATGTTTTCGGGGTAAGTCTGTTTTCGAATATATTGCAGCTTCTTTCGTGAGGTCGTATGGTCTGAATGGTATGCATGTCTTGAGATGGTCTTTTGCTATGTTCCTCGCTTCCCTAGGGCTTCTCTCGCCATACGCTGCACTTTTCCCTCTCAAATCCCAACAAACAAACTGAGGCTTACATATTAAACCTAAAATTCCGAATCGCATTTCGAGTCTAGAGGAAACCACTTCACAGAAGCATTAAAACGTGAATTCTATAATACATTTGCTAACAGCTGTAATCTGATCCATGTTTATTAACAGTGTCGATGCCTGTATAATTTCAGCGGTTATGGTCACAGTTATCTGAATTACTTAATATTTTAAATCCATTACTATTTACACAGTCTAGTTTTTCAGGCTGAAGTTGATATTTTCTGGTTGTCGTCACTGGGGACTGTTGAATGCATAGGTATTTGTCATGTGTGATTGGTCTTGTGTGTGTGTGTGTGTGTGTTTTTTTTTTGCCAGTTTCTGCAGGAAGAATAGAGAATGGTATGTGGAAATAGGCAGGAGGTGGGATCGGTGGGTGGAGCAAGCAGGACGTGCCTACATCTGAGTGGGGAGAAGCAGTTGAAGGTGCCGTTTGAGGCTGATTGGCTGTTCATGCATAGTACAGAGTTGGGATGATAACCGTTCAGGCAGAGTTTGTTAGCCTAGTTTGTTAGTTGGTCAGGCTGCGCTCTGCCGAGATGTTTCTAGGGGCTAAATGGCCAGCGCGTCATGAATCGAGCTTCGGTTACTTTGCTAAATGGACGTTGCATCTGCAGAGAATGAGAGTCCTGCCTTGGGCCGTACAGTGTCACTGTACTTAAGTAAGAAAAGAGGAATCGGGTGTTTCCTTGCGTCGTCTGGCTGTGGGTATGGTTTACACAGAATCTGCAGTTTTCCAGCTAACTTTGATTATTTTTTATTTCACCCACTTCCCGTTTCAACTCCTGGGACTTCTGCAATTGGCAAACTTAAGCACATCACATTCCAAAAAAGCTGTGCCCGAAATATGCCAACATTCCAAAGTCTCAAGCTCCGTCGGTATGGAGGGAAAAAAATGAGTAGACTGAACTTTTTTTTTTTTTTTAGTAATATTTCATCATAAGATAAAAACAATATTTCATCACGCATGTACGTTCGTGTGTGTAATTTCTGTAATTTCCTGGCAAATGTATCTGTGTTTGCATATTTCAGCTAATATTGAACATCATCACTTGTTTTGGTATGGTCATGCAGTTATTTTTTTTTCCCGGGCAGTGTGGATGATGGTTGTCAGTCGTCTTATAAATATTCAGCATAATGGCAGATAAACTTGAGATGTTTGTTTTTGTGTGAAAAGAAAATGTGATGTTGGTGTTGAAATAGTTCCTGTTTGTGCCAATTCGTTGAGTTCATTGGGCATTTGCGAACTGTGTAGATGTTGATGGCAATCAGATTTTGCCTTGCCAAAGCTGGCCTGTGTCAGGCAGTGAGAGAGGAAACTAAAGTTTATTTGTTGTTGGTTTGGTCTTTGCTTTTTATAATGGCAAACTGCTTAACAGTAAGTCAACTAGAACTCCTAGGAACTTGCAGAGGAACCGTGGCTTTCAAGTAAGTGGTATATTACTGCTGTGAACTAAGAAATTAGGAAAATCAAAGCATTTGAACTTGCTGTGGAATTAGTGTTGACATGGTACCATTGTGATATTTTAACATCTTATAAGCTTTTGGTCCAGAGGGTAATTGGTATCAGGTTGCTTGTCTTCCTTGCCATCTGTTGTTCCTCAGGGTTCCTGGTATCTTGCCTGTATTTCACTTGCATGTAGTCGGCCCGCTGGGCTGGGCCCCAGCCTTGTCAGTTAGCTTTCTCACCCTTTATTTTCGGCGTTCATCCACATGCCCACCTGGAAGTCAGTATCGCTAAGGCTTTCCTGCTGTTTTGCTCCAGGGATTCCCCTGCATAAGCAGAACGTCAACAAAAACCACAGGATGTGTAGGTGGCAGGTAAAATGGGGCTTCTTGGAGTCTGACTCAGGACTGAGGATATCTAACTGATTCTTTTGAGGCTCTGGGTCTTTTAGCTGCTGTTCCAGTTGGCCATTTGGCCATCAACGGACCAGTGGCTAATTGAAGGTCTTATTTATGTACAGTGAGGTATAACTGAGCAGCTAATGAGGTTGCGAGGTTGCCCAGATGAAGTGAAGGATCGGCTTTCTGGGGATTAATTAAATCTACTTACCGGGGCAGTAAAAAAAGAGAAAGCAAGTGAGCCACAAACAAAATAACAAAAAAGCGTTTATTGGGATTAGCTGAAGACCTAAAAAATTAACACGATGTGTGATGTACTGTCCATTAAATGGGAGTCAGTAGATTGAACACGTCATGGTCTCAAAAGTAGAGATGATCAGCCATGAATAATTTATCATCCGTTATAAATGAAATACGACATGAAAAATGTATATTTATTCACAAACTGCGGGTTGCCATGTATGCTGTTTGTGTTTAAGTATATTTCTGTAATGTACATGAATGAGTACTCGATACGAGATACGTGTATCGTACATCTATCCGGTGTTTTCTTGCGAATTCTTTGTCCAAGGCCGCCTTATTTGGGTCATTTGATAAGTGTCTAGTGGGTGTCTATAACCCTGAGGTGGAGAAGGCAATTCAGCAACCGGCATGTCATTGACTCGGTATTGGCTTGGGTCACCCTGTTGGCCTTTCTTGTCACCAACCCAAAGTCGCGTTAGCTTAGCAGTTAGCATAGCCTAATAGGCTAACAGATTAGCTGCGCTAGCACAACCGGTCAGTCGTAACCCCGTGGAGATTAATGGGTCTTGCGAACTAGCTTTCTGTAGAGGACCCCCCGCGCGTGCTTTTTAGACAGCGTCGAAAGGTTCGACTGAGCTGAGTGGCTGAACGACAACTGTCCAGGCTTCTTCCACCAGCTTTTGCCCTCAGAATGGCAATCGGTGCTTAACTGCGTCAGAAAACCTCTGCAGTTGGGCGCTGACCTCAAGTTGTAATTCTGAGTGGGGCTTGATTAGAGGACGGGATGCTTTTAAATAGCGGACAGAGCAATACCTGTGAACCAGAAAAGAGCACCGGAAATACGCCCGGACCTCGAGAAGCCTTCGTTGTGTCTGTCGTTATATCTCTTCGTTCAATGTACAAAATGTCGGAATGGTAGATATATTTTTGGAGATTGTTCAAAATAACATTACCATGTAGTGGAACAGTTGAGAGTATTTTTGGTTATAATTTCTAAGACAAAATTTGTGTCACAAACTAGGTAATATGGTGGTGTTTTATTGCATTATTATTATTATTATTATTATTATTATTATTTATTTATTCACCAGCTAAAAATAAGTTAAAATGTGAGTCTCCTCCTATTACAGTGAGAATCAGACCAGCCAGCATGTGACAGGCACATTGTTGGCTTTTTTTGGCGACATCCCAAAACACTCCCAGAGTGGCCCCCTGGGAAGCCAGAAGCTGGGTTTCGCCCCCCCTTTTGTGGTCTGGGGGCGACGGTAAGTGCACGTCAGGCTCAGCAGTCATACCCTGACGTCCTCGGCGCACCTTGACGTAGCTCTTGTTTTGAGCATCTCTGATTTCAAAGTGAAAAATGAACAGAAGGAAAAAAAAACACTTGCTGTTGCTCCTTTTTGGCTTTAACATTTTTTAAATAAATGTCATAAACTGTTATTTTTCAAAATGTTAAGACGGCACTTAAGTGCCGTTTTCCGTTTTGTGGCTGTTTTTGTGGCTGTTCCCCCCAACCTCAGTGGTCTTGTGGTTTGGTTTCTGTGTTCCCTTGCCATTAAAGAATGAAAAAAAACTGCTGGGTCTTGGATGGCAAATATTTCTAATAATATACTTGTTACTGTTTATCCAGCCAGTCCCAGCTGCTAGTCAAACTGGAAAATTTAAGGCGATGGTCTGTAGTGGGGTCTAAAAATGCCGGCGACGCTCTTTTGTTCGGCCAAAGCTGAGCGCAATTTGTAAACATCTGCGTGTGGGTTTCGTTTTATTACCCGGACTTGTTCTTATACACCGAGTCACATTCTCAGATACAGAAAGATTAGACGTGCTTAAGTCATCCCAGAGCATATTGCAGAGTCAAACATATTTTTGTTTTGCCGCAGAGTCAAGCTGGCCTGCGATATGCACTCGTACCATTTAGGTGTCTTCTGCTGGTGCCCGTGCAACTGAACTGGGCCCGAGTAAGTGAAAGTGTTTGGGGTGGGCCAGCTGTTTTTATAGGGACCAGAAAGGGCTCAGATGCAGTGGCCTGTGCCTGCGAGTGCCATAGCTGTCCGGGGGGGGGGGGGGGGCATAAGACTGTGTGCACCATAAGTTAAACGGTTCACCTTCGTAAGTTCCGGATTTAGCCGCACCCGCCTCTGCCCTTTTATCCTTACGAAATCAAACCCTCTC